>JAODAL010084393.1:0-10930 GCA_025379985.1 Phyllomedusa bahiana
ATGCACCAAACCAGAAAAAAATTTTTGATAAAAAAAAACAAAAAATTTTTTACCCAAAAAGGGGGGATATTTCACCAAGGAAGGGGATTAGCCTCGGGGGCGCCCCGGTATGGTAATTGTTCCCCGGAAATGGGGCCACAAGGTATAGGTCAGATCTCAAACCCCTGGGGAAACCCCCAACCCGCGAAAAGTGTTTGCCCCGAAAAAAAAAAAAAGAAAAATCTGGTCACAAATTTCACATGGCTACTGATTCTGCTCTGTGGGAGTTCTGACTACAGCCCCAAAAACCCCGCCCTCCCCTGTACTGGGGGAAATCCCTTTGAACAGAATTTTTGGAGAAAAAAAGGGGCCCCCCTGGGACTGGTGAAATTTTCCCCTAAACCCGAAAGGAGAATAAACGCTCCCCTGTTTCTCGGGAACTCCCCTAAAAAACAGAATGGAGAGAATAAAAAGCGGGTTTCCCCGAAATTTTGGGGAAAAACCCCTAAAAACAAATGGAGAACACCGTGCTCCCCCCGTACTGGGAACTTTCCCCCGAACAGAAAAGGAAACACAGCCCCCCCCTGTACTGGAACTCCCATAGGGAAAAGAATGGGGAACACAGTGCCCCCCCCGTACTGGGGAAATCCCCTAAAAACAGAAAAGGAGAATAAAAGCGCTCCCCTGTACTGGGAACTTCCCCTAAAACAAAAATGGAGAACACCCGTGCCCCCTTTATCCGGGGGAAACCCCTAGAACAAATGAGAAACACAGCGCTCCCCGTTTTGGGGAAACCCTTTTTCCCATTTTTCCCCGAATATAGAGGGAAAACAGCGCTCCCCCTGTTTTTGGGAATTCCCATAGAACAGAAAGGAGAATACCCGCGCCCCCTTACTGGGAACCCCTCAAGGAACAGAATGGAGAAAAAAAGCTCCCCGGGACTGGGAACCTTTCCCATAGAACAGAAAGGGGAACAGACGCTCCCCCGTTTAAAAAGGAAATCCCCTAGAACAGAATGCAAAAAACACAAACCTCCCCCTTTCGGGAAAATCCCAAAAAAGACCAAAGGAGAACAAAAGCGCTTCCCGTACTGGGAACTCCCTTTGAGGAGAATTGAAAAAACACAGCGCTCCCCTGTACTGGGGAAATCCCATAGAACCAAAAAATTTCAGAAAAAAGCCTCCCCCCCCCTAAAGGGAACTCCCCAAAAGAACAGAATGGAAACAAAAACTCTCCCCCCGTACTAGCAAAACCCCAAAAGAAAAAGAATGGGGGAGAAACACCGCGCTCCCCTTAAACCCAAACTCCCATAGAACAAATGGAGAAAAACAGCACCCCCCTGTAATGGGAAAACCCCCATAGAAAAAAAATGGGGAATACAAATGGGGTTTTCCCCTGTACTGGAAACTCCCATAGAACAAAAATGGAGAAAAACCAAACGCTCCCCTGTACTGAGAACTCCCAAAGAAAAAATGGAAACAAAATGCCCTCTGTACTGGAAAATCCCCTAGAACAGAATTGGGGAAAACAGCACCCCCCTGTACTGGGAACTCCCATTAAAAAGAATGGAGAACACAAATACTCCTCGTTTCTGGGAACTCCCATAGAAAAAGAATGGGGAAAACTGCGCTCCCCTGTACTGGGGAACTTTCCCCTAAAAACAAAATTTGGGGAACACAGCGCTCCCCTGTACTGGGGAAATTTCCATAGAACAGAATGGGGAAAAACAAGCGCTCCCCCGTACGGAAACTTTTTCCCCAAAAAACAGAATGGAAATAAAGCGCTCCCCGTACGGGGAAAAATCCCATAGAAAAAAGAAATGGGGGAACACCCTGCCCTTTTCCCCTTTTCTCCCATAAACAAATGGTAGAACACAGCCCTTTCCCCGGATCCCGGGGGCCCATGGGCCCAAAATTGGAAAAACACAAAAAAGGTCCCCGATTTTGGAACTCCCATAGAACAGAAAAGGGGGAATAAAGCGTCCCCTTAATTGGGGAAAATCCCCATAAAAACAGAAAGGAGAACACAGGCTCCCCTTTTACCCGGGAACTCCCATAGGGAAAAAGAATAAGAGAACACAGCGCCCCCCCCTGTTCTGGGAACTCCCCTAGAACAGAAAAAAGAAACACAGGGCCCCCCGGTGTTCCGGGGGGGCCCATAGAACAAGGGAAGGGGAATACAGCCCCCCTGTACGGAAAATCTCAAGGAAAAAGAAATGGAAACACAGTGCTTTCCCCCCGTACTGGGGAAATCCCATAGAAAAGAATGCAGAACACAGCCTCCCCTGAAATGGGAACTCCCAAGAACAAAATGGAGAACACAAGGCTTCCCTGAAATGGGAACTCCCCTAGAAGAATGAAAAACACAGCGCTCCCCTGTATGGGGAAACCCCCTAGAACAGAATAGAACACAGCCTCCCCCCCGTAAAGGGAAATCCATAAAAGAATGGGGGAACAAAACCTCCCCCGTATGAATCCATAGAAAGAATGGAGAAAAACACCTCCCCTTACCCAAAACCCCCATAAAAAGAAGGGGGAACACGCCTCCCCTTAAAAGGGGGAAATCCAAAAAAGAAAGGAGAAAATATCCCTTTGGAAATCCCATAGAAAAGAAAGGGGAAACCACAGCGGTTTTTCCCTTACTTTACTCCCCAGAATGGAGAACCAGGCTCCCTGTAGGGGAAATCCCATAGAAAAAGAAAAGGGGAAACACAGCCTCCCCTGACTGGGAACTCCCATAAAAAGAAATGGAGAACACAGCTCCCCCTTTTGGGAATCCCTAAAAAGAAGAAAACACACGCTCCCTTACGGAACTCCCCTAGAAAAAAAAGGAGAAAAAATCGGGTCCTGTATGGGGTTTCCTCAAAAAACCACTCTCTTTATAAAAAAAAATATCCCCCCTAATGGGAACTCCCCTAGAACGAATGGAAAACAAAATTTGTTTTGCCAAAATTAAAAAAGGCTCTTCCCCTTTTTGAGAATTGGTTTCCTTTTAACCAACAAAGAGGTAATATTCTCCCCAAACATTCCCCGGGGTTTAAACGGGGTCTATGGGGGGGAAAATCCCTTTAAGTAAATTTAAAAAAATTCAGGGAAGGGGCCCCCGGAAAAAAGGGGGGTTCAGGTCCTTTTTATTTTGGGAAATTTTGATTTAAGAAATTAAATTTTAAATATCTTTCAAAAATTGGTTTTGTGGGTTTCAAATGATTTCTCCAAAAGGGCTTTTAAAATGAAAGGGACAACAAAACCCCGGGGAGTGAAATTTTTGACGTTTTGGAGGATTTTTAAATGAAATTTTGGGAAAATTTTCAAAAGGGCCCTTTTCCAACCTCGCTGCTCGTGTTATTGGGTATTCTTCAAAAAAATTAACAATTCTTTTCCAAAATAAAGGATGAAACCCGGGGGGAGGAAATCCCCGAAAAATCTACAGTGTAAGATTTGTTTTCATTAAAAAAAAGGGGTTTTGGTTTTTAAGATTTTTATTCCCCAAATCCTTCAATTTTAATTTCAATTTTAAATTGTCGTGTAAATAGAGTAATTTTTAACCCCAAAAACCCCCCCAACCGGAAAAAAGATTTAGTCACGCAGAGGTGTTAATTCTTTGGGGAAGAGTTTTTAAAGGAGGGAGTAAGGAAATCTTCTCTCCAAACTCCAAAAAAGGAGAAACCCGCCGCAAAACACAATTTCACAAAAATGGGGAAATTTCAATTTTTGCAGGGCCCTAAAAAATCATGTTTAAACATTCACAATAAATTTCCCGGGACCTTGGGCCGAAATTTTCAGTAAAAATCCCAAGCCATTGTGTATGATACTTAAAACATGTGATACCGGGTTTTTTTAAATGGGGAGCTAATCCTTTTCATGTGGGTTTAAAAACTGTCTGGGTTTTTGCAAATTTTCACTTTTAAACCAAACATTGTGTGATACTGTCGCTGAGCCGTGATTAATCCTATTTATTTTGTGTTTTCTGTCCCGGGTTAAACAAAAGCACTTAAGCCCATCATGTGGGTTATACTGCCTGCTGATTGTGTAAAAAATAAGCCCAAACCAAAAATGTTAAACAATGCCTCTTTAGGGAATGTGTTATCTAAAAACGAAACATTTTTGGGGATAACACACAAAACAAACTTTTGTATCTAACCTATCGGTTTTGGTTATCCGCCTGCCAACATGTGTATCTTAAAACAAATTTATGGGGGTAATAAAATGTCCGCTGAGCATTTTTATCTAAAAACCCCCATTATGTTTATAAATGCCTGCTGAGCTTGTGTACTAAGCAATCATGGTGGTTATGAAGTTGCCTGCTGAGCATGGTATCTAAGCCTATTATACACTATACTCGTCTGCTGAGCAAGTGATATGCGGCAAGCGCTATCATGTGTTATACTGCCTGCTGTCATGTTATCTATCTCTCTATCATGTGGTTATAAACTTATCCTGCTGAGCATGTGTAATAAGCCTATCAGTTTGAACTGTCCTGTTTGAGCCTCTGTATATAATCCGAATCATGTGTGAAATATTGTCTGCATATCTATAGCTCGACCGTATCGAATCCTATCTTGTGTGGATACAGTCTGCTGAGTCTGCTATATCTAAGCCTATCATGTGTTATATCTCTATCTCTATATCTATCTGCATGTGTATATAAGCCTATCACACACACACACACACAAACTGTCTGCTGAGACATGTGTATATAAGCCCTATCATAGTGTAATACGGTCTGCTAGCATGTGTCTCTAGCATACTCAAGGTGTTAGACTGGTCGGGCTGAGCATGTGTTTATAAGCCTATCATGTGTGATACTGTATCTCTACTATATCTGCTCGGTTCTCACATCTCATCTCTCTATTTGTCACGTGTGATACTGTCTGCTGGCAGCATGTGTAATATAAGCCTATCGTGTTATACTGCCTGCTGTGCATGGTATCTAAGCCTATCATTAATATACTACTCTATGCCTGCTGCTCATTAGTGTACGCTTCTCTACCTACACACATGTGGAAGACAGAGGAAAAATAACGTGTTGTGTACCAGGGCGCTCATCTATTCAAAACATCCGAGAGGCGCGAAGTATAATATATAAAGGTTGTATTCATAGTAAAATATACTGCAATGATAAGAGCTTAAAAACCTAATAAAAACAGAGTGCTTGAAATCACTAACCACACATCGCGTTTCTCGCTCGAAACCCGCGCTACCTCAGGAATGAGTGAGGTGTGGCACGATTAGCTAAGCATTTACTATTTACATACTCTCATCAGATATTGTGTAGCTAAGCAATAAGTGTATATTAAGTACTCACATATCTCTCTATATATCTATCATCTCAGAATATAATATTGATAATGCACTAACCAACGTCGATAAATCCAAGCTTATTCCCTTTGATACTGTACGTTGAGCTAATTTAGATAATCCTATATCTAATTTGTGATCCTATCATAGGGCTGTACAAATGTATCTAAGATTAAACAAAGACTCAGGAACAAAATACTGTGCAGAAAGTGATATACTAGTATCATAGAGCCACCAAAGCAAACATAACATGGGGCCTCCATTCCACACCTAGGACAATAATTAAAACAGCCACATTATGGCAATAATGATAGGTAAATAATTGATCCCGCCATAATATCAGAGTGTGTAGCGTGCGCAGCCGAGCGTAGGAGCCGGAAGATATAAATAAATACCACCATATACAGACCCACATACAGTAGCTGGAGAATATAATAATACCACCGCCATATATCCAGGGACCCACATAGTAGAGCTGGAGTATAATAATACCGCCATATATTCAGGGAACCCACATAGAAGATGCTGGAGATTTAATAATGCGCGCGCGAATGGGGGGGGCGGGGGTCGGTGGGTGGTGGGGGGGGGGGTGGGGGCCATATAGCGAGGTGGACACACACACCACACACACACCACACAGCTGGTTATATAAGAATCGACCGCCATAATACAGGGAACCCACATAGAAGAGCTGGAATATGATACACACACACCCCGCCAAATATCAGGACCTACATAACAGAGCTGGAGATATAATACAACCGCCATATAGCAGGGAACCCACATAGTATTAGCTGGAATATAATAATATGCCATATTTTAGGGAAACGCCACATAGTAGAGCTGGAGATATAATATACCCGCCATATAGCAGGGAACACCACATAAATGAGCTTGGAGATATAAAAATCCCCCATATATCAGGGAGACCACCACAGTAGAGTGGAGATATCATAATAACCCGCCATATATCAGGGAGCCCACATGGTAGAGCTGGAGATATGATCCTACCGCCTTATATCAGTGGAAGCCACATAGCCTGAAGCTGGAGATATAATAATACCGCCATATATCAGGGACCCACATAAACAGAGCTGGAGATATAATAATACCCGCCATATATCAGGGAACCGCATAACCAGAGCCTGGAGATATAATAATACCCCCCTACCAGCCAATATATCAGGAACCCACATAGTCAGAGCTGGAGATATAATAAGATACCGCCATATATCAGTGAACCCACAAATCAGAGCTGGAGATATAATAATCCCCCGCACATATAATCAGGGAGCACAAACCGTATAGCTGGATATATATTAATACCGCCATATATCAGGGAGGCCACGTAGTATACTGGAATATAATAAGTACACGCCATATATCAGGGAACCACATGGTAGACGGAGATATAAAAAATACGCCATATATCAGGGAGGCCACACAGTAGAGCCGGAGAGCACGGAAGAGCCCAACTACATGTGTCCCCTACAAAAAGTGGTCCCCTCAACTTCCTGGGCCCCATAGCTCTGCCTTTTATGGCTATAGTTTTACCTCATGTACTCTACTTCAACTAAGGGCTTTACTAACATATGCTTGAAAAAAAGCTAGAGCCGCCGCAGGCCAAATTGGTCGCTCCCGCAGCCTCACACACACACACACAGATATTTAATCCGCTCTGGATAGCTAGTAACGCCGGCGCTGATATTCAATGTACGGGCGGCTTAGAATGGCAGTATTTTCACAACAGAACCTCAGCCCAATCAGTACTGACACTGTCCTACTAAACTGATTTAAAAAAAAACATCAAAGTTTATATATGAGCTTCTATCTCTCTCTATCTCTCTATAAGTATCTAAGCCTATATGTGATATTGTCAATTAGCTAACCCTTTAATATCACACACACACACACACACTACTAATCGAGTGCGAAGTAGCGCGCGAGCGCGTGAGCGGTTAATATGCGATATTATCTACTAAATTGATGTATCTATGCCTTTCATATGTGATACCGTCTACTACACTGATGTATCTAAGCCTATCGTCTGTGATACAATCTGCTGTGTCTGAGTATCTGGTATAGATAGACGGCTTCATGGTGCACTCACAGGGCCCTTTCTTTTCCAAAGGGGGTGATGGAGGCAATCTGCGGGCTGCTCGGGCGCGCCTGCGGATAGGGTCCCCCCGGACAGCTTTGGAGATCATGCCCCTGATTAACTTCTTGATCTTCCCATGAACACAGATTCCAGCAGAGACCTCCCGAATTCTTCGGGCTCACAAACCTCGGCGTGGTGATACAGCCATGACCCTGAGCAGCCCATGCTGGGATCCTGGAGTACGGCACCAAGTAACTGGGGGTGTCACCCCACACTTTTTCAATAAGGATGTGTCTAGTAATGGAGCAGTATTAGGGCAGTGCCCAGGTACCCTACCTGTGCCAGGCCCATGTCAGCAACCCCCTAAGTGCAGTAGTATTAGGGCAGTACCCAGGTACCTTACCTGTGACAGGCACATGTCGTCAACCCCTCATGGGCAGCGTATTAGGCAGGTTGCCCGGTACCCTAAACCTTGTGCCAGAGACATGTCAGCAAACACCCTCAAGAGCAGTAGGTAATTAGGGCAGTGCCCAGGTGCCCACCTGTGCCAGGCCACATTCAGCGACCCCCTCAGTCAGTAATATTAGACAGTGCCCAGGATGGCCCTATCTGAGCCAGCACATTATCAGCAACCCCCAGACTGCATTAGTATTGAGGCAGTGCCCGGTACCCTATTGCCCAGGCACATGTCAATGACCCCCTCAGTGCAAGAGCAGTATTAGGGCAGGCCCGGTACTCTTACCTGTGCCAGGCACAAGTCAGTGACCCCCTCAGGCAGCAGTAATTTGTAGGGTCAGTGCCAGGCACATGTCAGCAACCCCCCTCATTGCAGCATATTGGGCAGTGCCCGGGGTACTCTAACTACCTGTGCCAGGCACATTGCAGCAACCCCCTCAGTGGTCAGTAATAATAGGGCCAGTGCCCGGGTACTCTTACCTGTGCCAGCACATGTCAGCAACCCCCCTCAGTAACAGTAATATTTAGGAAAAGTGCCCGGGTACTCTACCTGTGCCAGGCACATGTCAGCAACCCCCTCAGTACAGTAATATTAGGACAGTGCCCGGGTACTCTACCTGTGCCAGGCACATGTCAGCAACCCCCTCAGTGCAGCAGTATTAGGGCAGTGCCCGGGTACCCTACCTGTGCCAGTGACATGTCAGCAACCCCCTCAGTACAGTAATATTAGGACAGTGCCCGGGTACTCTACCTGTGCCAGGCACATGTCAGCAACCCCCTCAGTACAGTAATATTAGGACAGTGCCCGGGTACTCTACCTGTGCCAGGCACCTGTCAGCAACCCCCTCAGTTCAGCAGTATTAGTACAGTGCCCGGGTACCCTACCTGTGCCAGGCACATGTCAGAAACCCCCTCAGTTCAGTAGTATTAGGGCAGTGCCCGGGTACTCTACCTGTGCCAGCCCTCAGTGCAGCCTCCTGTGCGGGCGAGCTCCTTCCCTGCAGCCTCAGGCTCACTGTCCTGTGCAGTGTGAGTGGAAGTGAAGGACACAACATATTATTAGCTGCCGATTCCAGCCCTGCCCATGCCGCCTCCCTATCCATTCTCAAGTGTCAGCAGCTCCTGGCTGTCATGTTCCTTCCAGGTCACTCAGAATGAGACACTCAATAAGGAGAGAAGACAGAAAAACCAGACCAGTCACAAAGAATATACTGGTCTGTTACTGGGAACACTGGATACTGGAATAAGTCACCATTTGGGCTCCCTTCACACTTATAGTTTGCATGCAGTGTATTTCCCTCATAATTCATATCTAACTCTTACAGTTTTTGCTGTATTTTTCCCGAAAAAATAATTTTTGGGGAGTTTTTTTTTTCTGGAGCAAATTTTCATCACATGATTCATAAAATCCACAAAAAAACGCATAGAAAAAACAACATACCATGCACACATGAAATCCAAATACAGCAAAGAGCTGCTTAGTATGATACTCAAATAAAAATACTTGGAACCGATCAAAGCAATCATGCTATCTGATCTGTGGGCCCCATGTTATAGAGCAGGAGGAGCTGAGGACATGCTATCTGATCTGCCCCATGCTATAGAGCAGGAGGAGCTGAGACATGCTATCTGATCTGTGCCCCATGTTAACGAGCAGGAGGAGCTGATGGACCTGCTATCTATCTGTGGGCCCCATGATATAGAGCAGAGGAGCTGAGGACATGCTATCTATGATCTGTGGCCGCCCTCATGTTATAGAGCAGGAGGAGCTAGAGGACATGCTATCTTATCTGTGCCGGCCAGTTATATAGCAGGAGGATGCTGAGGACATGTAATCTGATCTGCTGTGGCTCATGTATAGAGCAGGATGAGCTGAGGACAAGCTATCTGACTGAGGTCCGCATGTTTATAGAGCAGGAGAGCTGAGAGAGGACATGCTATCTGATCTGTGGCCCCATGTTATATAGCAGGAGAGCAAGGACATGCTATCTGAATCTGCGGCTGCATGTTATATAGCATGAAGACTGAGGAACACGCTATCTGATCGTGTGGCCCCATGTTATAGAGCAGGAGGACTGAAGCACATGCTATCTGATCTGTGGCCCCATTTAATAGAGCAGGATGAGCTGAGGACATGCTATCTGATCTGTGGCCCCATGTTTATAGAGCAAGGAGGAGCTGAAGACATGCTATCATGATCTTGGGCCCCTGTATAGAGCAGGAGTGCTGAGGAACATGCTAACCTGATCTGTGGCAAATCCATGTTAAAGAGCATGAGGAGCTGAAGACAAGCAATCTTGATACTGTGGCCACCATGTATAGTAGCAGGAGAGCTGAGGACCTGCTATCTTTATCTGTGGTATCCATGTTAATAGGCCATTAGGAGCTGAGGACATGCTTATTCTGATCTGCGGCCCGCCATGTTATTAAAGCAGGAGGTAGCAGAGGACTGCTATCTGGATCTGTGGCCCAATTTGTATAGGATCATGTGGAGTAGATGACATGGACCGTCTGATCTGTGCCCCATGTTATAGGAGCAGAGGAGCTGAGGACACGCTAATCTGATCTTGCCGCATGTTATAGAGCAGGAGGAAGCTGAGAGGACACGCTATCTGATCTGTTGGCCCCTGTTATAGAGCAGAGGATGCTGAGGACACGCAATCTGAACTGTGTCCCATGATATAGAAGCAGTAGGAAGCTGAGGGACATGCTATCTGATCTAGTAGTCCCATGTTTTTAAGGAGCAGGAGGACTGAGTGAAAGCTATCTGATCTTTTCCCCATTTAAAAAGCAGGAGGAGCTGAGGACCTGCCCAAAAAGATTGGCCCCCCTTTTTATAGAGAGAGGAGCAAGGACATTTAACCCGATCTGGGCCCCCTTTTTATGAGATAAAGGGGAAACTGAGGACACGCTATCCGAAACTGGGGGACCCCCATGTTTTTAGAGCAAAAATAGCCTGAGGACATTCTAATCTTTATTTGGCCCCCTGTTATTTGAGCAGGAGGAGCTGAGGACCCTTCTAAACTGATCTTGGCCCCATGTTATAGGGAGGAGGAGCTGAGGAAAAGCCTAAACTGTGCTCCCCTTTTTGCGCAATGTT
>JAODAL010084394.1:0-10929 GCA_025379985.1 Phyllomedusa bahiana
AAAGGTGAGTTTTTTGACCTGGGACGGGTTCATACATCTGGCCCCCTAATGTAAAAAGGATAATGAGAAGATTTTTCCTTTACAAAGGGGTGGACCCCATATCTGATGAGAACCCTGTAAGGGAAACCCGTCCCATGGGGTTTATTTCAAAAAAACCCTTTGACCCCTTTTTCCCAAAAAAAATTTTAAAAAATTTGAATTCCGGGGGCTACGGGCGGGTTTTTGTTGTCAAACTTTTGGGAAAAAAAAGATTTGGGAAAAATAAAATAAATTCTATTTTTTAAAAAAAAAATTTGTAAAGCAGGGGTGGTTTCGTTTGGACCATTTAAGCCACGCCAGGGAGCGGATCTAAGCCCCCGGGTTTTTCACCACACCCGCCGCAAACCCGGGATGGAGTTGCTGCAGCGGGAGGCTACCAGGCCAAACCCCTGACGTGACTTGTTTGTGATGGCGGCCGGGGTACAGCGAGGTAAAAAAGACGAAAAATCCAGAGGCTAGTCGGGGCCAGGCATGGGGTCAGGGCAGGGGCAGGGTTCGGGGTCAAGACGGGCAGACGTCGGGGCGGCGGCAAACAAGCAAGGTAAGAAACGTAGTGGAACGGATTTGGTCCACGGGTAATCAATGGGATTTCCCAAACACTATCAAGCTTGCAAACACACACCAACAAACGGGGAAGAGAGTGCTGAGGGGAATTTTCTTATATGGGGACCAGCGGCCGCAAAAACAAATTAAGGGGGTTGCCGGGCCCCTTTAAACCCAAACCCCGGGACGTCGCCGGGGCGCGGCCTAAGCAGGGGGTATGTGGCGGGGCTGTCAGACCCAAACGGAGGAAGCACAGGAGGGGGGGGGGGAAACCTGGAGTACGGGGGTTTTCTGGGAAAGGGCAGAAGGAAAGGGCTGCGGGCAGCCGCGGAAACCCGCCCCCGGCCCCTGTAACGCAGGGGGAGGGCCAGGGGGGCCCCCGGGCGGGGGCCGACCCTCGGGGGAAACAGTACCCCCCCCTTTTAGATCCCCCCCTCTTTTTTGGAATTTGGAGGGAGATCGGGGGAAAAGGGTTTGGGCCTCCACCCCCAAAACCTCCTCCGGGCCAAAAGCCCTTTCCAGTCAAAAAAAAAAAAGGGGAAAACCGCTTCCCCCTCCCCCATCTTCTCCGCCAACACATCCTTGCCCCAAAAAGAGGGTTTATCTGTTTTAGCGAAAGGAAAGGGCGCGACAAAAACAAAGGGAAGGTTCAGCACCCCCCGGGGTTGAGGGGGGACACGGGGAAAGGCTTCGGGATACGTAGAGTGGGGGAAAGGCTGAGCTTGTAGGTACTGGGTTCATTCGCCAAAGTACCACAAAAGGCCCCAAAGTATTTGGGGGGCCCAACTTGAAACCCGGGGAAACCCTTAAAGGGGATTTTACTTGGTGGATAACCCAAACCCCTAACCCCCGGGGCCAAATAGGGGGCCGGGGGCCCCTAGTCCCTGTCAGCCTGGCTTTTTTTTGCGAGCAGAAGCCCGGCGGGGCCCTTTGTCGGGTGAGTTGCCGAGGGGGCCTTGTTGTCCTTTACTTGGGCACCCAGGGTTGGGCCCAAGACAAAAAGGTTAGCTAGGGGGAAAGGTGGGGTGGGGTTTTTAAAACCCAAAAGGAAGGGGGAGGACCCAGGGGAAATTGAACCCAAAAGGGAATTATGGGAAAAAACTCTGCCCGGGAAACAGAAGATCGGCCATTATCATGACGACAGACAAAAAATTGCCCAAGTAGGTCCCCCCAACCCCCAGTTAACCCTTTCTCCCCTGCCCTTAGTTTGGGGGTGGTTTTCAGATGAGAAGTCTGCAAAAACCTGAAAACGGGAAAACCCACAAGCCCCCCCAAAATTTTTACAATAAACTGGACCCCCCTATCAGAGAAAAATTATGCAAAGGGGAAACCCTTTGAAAAATGGGGAAAAATATGACGGGAAAAAAATTTTGGGGGCCAGGGGGGGGGGAAAGGGGGTTAACCCAGGCAGGGGGATAAAGTGAGAAATTTTTGGGAGAAACAAATCGGTACCACCCGGGATAAACCGTTTTTTTTCCAAAGAGGGAGGGCTTTAAAGATCGTAAAAAAGTCCAGGGCCACATGGGTCCAGGGTTTTTCCGGCACAGGGGGGAGGCTAAAAAAAAGGGGCCCGTTTTTTTTAAAGAGGGAGGGCCCCTTTAAATTACAGGAAAAGGGGAGGGGGCAGGCCCAGAACAAAGCCCCTTTAAATTTCTTGAGCAAGGGGGGGCCCCCACCATAATAAGGGGGAAAACCAGCTTTAAAGACCTTTTGGGACCCCTTTGGATGCCCAGCTGTTCGAGGGGGAAATGCCCCCCTTCAATTCTAGGCCCCCCGGGCGGGACGCACATAAGTTTCCCCCCGGGAGGCTTTTATAAAGACCCAACGGGGCACCGGGGACGACCGTTCTGTAGGGACAAAGGCTGTGGGGAGCCCCAAACCCCCCGAACCCGAAAAACCCGAGATGGGGGCGTCAGCTTTGACGTTTTTCCCCCGGTTTGGCCGAAAATGTAGAAGGAATTTCAAAACGAACAAAAAAGCGGCCCATCGGGCCTCCCGGGGTTTCACGTTGAGCTGACTGAAGTATGGGGAGGTTTTTAGGGTCGGTAAAAGATTTTAAAATGGGGTGGCGAGCCCCCCCAGGGGTGACCCACTCTTCAAAGAGCTAATTTTTAAAGGGGCCACAATTCGCGATCAAAAAGGGTAAATTCTTCTCGGCAGGAAGGAAAGTTTTGGAAAAAAACCCACAAGTAGGGCCAATTTACCCGAGAAGGACCCTTCCCGGAAAGGCCATCCCCGGCCCCCAAAAGGGGGAAGGGAAGGGTTTCCCACTTCCAGAAGGAATGGGGGGTTGGGGGTCCGGGGGGGAGACGGGAAACAGGAGCAGCCCGTAATGCAGATTTGAACATTTTGAAGGGCTTCTTGAGTTCAGGGGGCCGGGGTTTTGGGTTTGGGCTTTTTCTTAGTTAGGGGCCCCAAAGGGAGCCAAAGATAGAAAATTTGTGGTATAAATTGTTTATAATTTGGCAAATTCCCAAAAAACGCTAAAGGGCCCCCGAAGGCCCCCCGGGTTGTGGCCACTGAAAAACTGGGGGAAAATTTTTTGAAGGACCATCCAAACCCTTTAAACGAGATGTGTCCCCTTTAAAAGGGGGGTTTTAAGCTGGTACCCCTCAAAGAGACACTTCCCCGGGTTTCCCAAAAAATTTTGATTGCGGGGTCCCCTGGGGACCTGGGGGACGTGGGTTGGTCGATGAGTTTCAAGATAGAAAAAAAATTAGAAATCGTCCAAGTAAACAATCAAAACAGACGTAAGTAGGCCCCCGGAAGTTCTCGTTGACAAAGTTCTGAAACCCACAGCGGGGGGGGTTGGAACCGAATGGCATAACAAGATACTAAAAAGGGCCACCCCCCGCGAAATTAAAAAACGCCTTTTCCACGGGTAATCCAGCTTGGAAAAATTCTTGCACCACGCGGGCCCGGTCAAAAACGTTCTGAGATTAAGGGCAGAGGGTAGCGTTTTTTTTTTTACCGAAATTTTTTTTAAGCCCCAAAATAGCCCCGATGCAGGGGGGGGAAAAGAGCCCCTCTTTTTTTCCCCCGGGAAAAAGAAGCCGGCTCCTGCTGGAGAGGGGAGGACTTACAAATTTAAGCCTTTACGGATTTTCTAAATGATATACCAGACATAGCCTTTGTCTCCGGGACAGAGAGGGGATAGACCCCCCTTTCCGGGGAGGAGTACACCCAAATTTTGCAGATCTAGGGGGCAATCATAAGGGCCGGTGCGGGGGGAAGATTTTGGGCCTGCCTTTCCGAAAAGCCCGTGGGAAAAAGTCCCAGTATGGGGAGAGGGGGTCTGGGGGAGGTTGGTGTTTTTCCAAAGGGCCCGAGGAGCGGGTTGCGGCCTTCGACGGGTAACGGGAGACCCCGGGGAAACCCCCAACGCATGACTTCACCTTGCTCCATCCAAGGTGGGGGTATGGTCTTAAAAACCCAACGGGAGGCCCAGAAGGTTTTTCAGATGGGGAAAAGGGCAGGCGAAAGGGTTTCAAATTCCCCCCCTTGTGAAGAGCCCCCAAACTGCAACGTGGGGGGGGGGTGCGGAAAAACGGATAGCGTCCTTAAGGCTTTCGCCCCTGAACCCACGTGACAAACATGGCTTTTTGCAAAGGAGTACTGGGGGACGAAATTGGGGCACAATTCGTCGGCTTTATGAAATTTTCCCGCAAAATCCTAATCAAAAAAAAGGGGTGGCCCGGAAGGTGCGTCCGGTTTAAAAACCAAAAAATTAAAGGGCAGGTCAGACGGGGAGAGGCCGCTCTGGGCAACCCAGGGTCCCCCTCTTCCAAAAGCCCCAGGTGCAGAAGTTTCCCGGGGGGCACCGGGCAGTTCCCCCGTTTTAAAAAGCCAAACTGCCCCAAAAAGAAACACCCGTTTTCTTCTACGGGCTGTGAATGTTCCTCCTTGGGAAAAGGTTTGGGGGCCCCTCAACCTGCAAAAGGTTTTTTCTTGGGGGGCCAAACGGGGAGGAAGAGGTGGGCGCTGGAAAGGGGAGCCCCAAACGGGGGGCGGGGGACCTCCGTGGAAGGGGGAACTCTTGTTTCCTTTCGGTGAACCTATATCGATTCCGGGGGGGCCCCAAGTGGATGAACTCATCCCGGGGAGCTGTTGGATCCCGAGCGGGAGTCCCCCTCCTTGATTCGTCCCGAGAGGACCTTTCCAGAACGCGCCACCAAAGCTTCGTTAAATTTCCCTCCAGCTCCGAAACGAAAGTGCGAAACAGCACAGAATTTCTGGTTCCCACCCCTGGTGTCGCCCTGCCCAACCGGAAACCCGTGCTGCGGCAGCCAAGAAGTACGGGCCGGGTTTCCCAAAGACCGGGGCGGAACCCCCGGGGGAAGGTTTGGAGGTCAGCTGTCAAGGGGTCCCCCCCGATTTCCCCCATGGGGGGTGGCCAAGCCCCGGCTTTTCCCGACCAAAAAGGCTGATTTTGGGGGGCCACCTTGGCCCTGGTCTGTTGGGGGAAATTGGGGCCCCTCTTTTGGGGATGGTGGAGCACTGGCTGATGAACCCCTCAGCATTTCTTGGGGTTTTCCAAACGTAGAGAGAGGAGAGCGGAATGCAGGGGAGGGTCCCCGAAAAACCAGCGGTAGAGCAAAGGAAAGCCCGAAACAACCCATGAAGGGCCGGCCCACAGCAAAAATGGAGGGGAAACAGGCCCCAAGGGGTTTTGCATCATGGCCGCTGCTGGTCAATAGGTTGGCTCTGCTGGGGGACATCCCGGGGGGGGGCGGGCAGAGGTAAATCTGGGGAAAACCCTGGCCAAATTTGTATGTTTATTTCGAGGTGGGTTGTGGAACCCCCCGAAAGCGATTTGGGAGTTAGCCCCGCTAGGGATTTGGTTTTAAAGTACCCCCCCGGGATTCCCAAGCCCCCCCTGCAAACGGGATGGGACTTGCTGCGGGTGAGGCAACCCCGGCGTATCCCCGCGACTTGCCCTTTCGATGGCGGCCCGGGGGGGGACTGGGGGTAAGAGTCCCTTTAAACCCAAAACGTAAGGGGGGTACAGGGGAGGGGGTCGGGGCAGGCGGCAAAAAAGGGAAGGTTTAGGAAAAGTAGGGAAAGGAACCCGGTACACAGGTTTAATTTAGATAACAAATTCCAAAAACCCCTAAGACCCCTTTTAACGCCCCCACCAACAAACTGGGGGAGAGAGTTTTGGGGGCCCTATTCCTTATATAGGACCAGCGGCCGTCAATAAAAATTTTTAAAGGTTTCGCGGGGCCCCTTTAAATCCAGACCAGCCGTCGCGCGCAAACCCAAGCAGCCGGGGACGCACGGGGGGCTGTCAGAGCCAGCGGAGGAAGCACAAAGGGGCGGGGACTGGTGAGTACGGGGTTTCCGGGTTAGGGCGAAGGGGACAACGACTGCGGGCACCGCCCCGGACCCCAAAGCGGGGGGGGACGGCCCCGGGCTGGGGCCTCGTGACAATATTCTGCACATAAGGAGGTGCAGGGGCCCCCCACTGCCACTCAGCCCCTCCCCCGCCACTTGGCGTGCTGCCCTAATGGCAAAACCCAAAAGGCGACATCCCTACTCTAACTGCAGGGCCATAGGGGAGCGCAGAAGCTTTGGGTTTTATCTTGTTTAATTTTTCTTTCTTGCTTGACTAAAAAAGAGTACAGATGCCGCCCAAAATGCAGGATATTTTTTTTCCCTTTTGATGGGAACTGAAGCAGCTTACTAAATGAAGATCTTCCCCCATCAATTTAACCCCCAAACTGAACAAGGTAATTGCGGGAAATTTGGGGGGAACAACCATTCAAAGGGTTTAATAGTGGTTTAAAGGGAAAAAAGTATTATTGCACGTTTTTTTTATTCATTTTATGGAAAAAAGTTAAAAGAATTGACCCGGCCCCCTCTGTGTGACCAAGTGCTTCGGGCATTCTGTGAGTCATTCCAGGGGCAAGATGTGAAAAATGTACCCTTTGCAGCTACTCGAGGCTTTGGGGGGTACAAATAGCAACTTTTACAGGTTGCGGTAGATTAGAACGTTAAATAAGATAGGTACAGTTTTTTATTTGGATCCTCCAGGAAGCTTTTCTCTAAGGGGAGTTGTGGTTTTTTAAACTGATACCAAAACCTTCAGGGTATGGTTTTCATCGAAGTTTTCAGTGAAGCCTACCACCATTCTACCCTGACACTGGTTGTGTTGCCTCGGGCCAGGGGTATCTCTAAACTATCTTCCCTACCAAGGGAGGGATGAGAGGGGAAAGGATTAAAAAAGTCTCAGCTGGGCTTAATTTTTGGCCCCCAAATTTTTTGGGGGGGGGTTTATACTAGCCCCCATCAACCTCACACCTTTTGGAACCCATTTCCTTTGGGCGGGCCCATATTTTAACAACTTAGGATTTTTCCATGCAGGGGTTTTTGTAAAGGGAAAAATCCAGTTTGTCTTCTGGAAACGAACATAAGGGACTTGTTTTTGGTTGGGGGATCTTTTTCCTGCCATTAGCTCACTGTTGGCTTGCAACGGAAAAAAGGAATTGTATTCATAGTCCCCAGCCATGTGCTTAAATTCTGCCTTGGTAAAGAGGGCCTAAATATTTTTCATCGTTAACTCCTTGTCCCTTTCCCGCTTTTTTCGCACTGTAATCAAGGGGATCTGGGTCCACTATCACACATCGGGCGTCGAGGGAGGAGCAACACCAGGTGTGCCCCAAGGGGAAAAACCACCACCCTCATCCACCTTCAAGACAGACCCTTCTTCACGTACCGGACGCCAAAGGAACACAAGAGGTCGAGTGAGGAAGTAGTACCACTGTGAAAAGGCCCCGGGTTCCCCTGGGGCCGCCCTTGCCCCGCCCCACCTCCCTCTCCTCTGACTCCCGCCGTGCTGCTCCGGTCCACCACAAAAACACCTACGTCACTCGTCTCTCCATTGGATATGACACCAAAGAGGAAAATGTCTAATATAAGAATCTGATGAACAAGAAACTACAGGTTGCATTAGTAAGAACAGAACCTGCAAATGTGAAGCTAATTTTAGTCAGGAATTAATGAAGAAATAAAATGAAGAGATAAAGCTCTGGGTGGGAAATGGTTTGGACTTGATGTGATGGTTGCGACCATCAGCTCCAATAATTCATTTATATTAATGTAGGAAGGCGCTGAATTCAGCACAAGTTAGAGGGAAGCTCTCATGGTTGGAGTAAGTCAATCACCACCACCCCCCCAATGACTTCAATGTCTCCTGCCACCGCTCTAACCATAGATAAAGACATCTAGACCATGGATGGATTTTATTGGCCATAGAAGCCGCTTTTATTGACTAGATGCTGCCGTCTGCTGACTATAAATGTGCGGGCGGTGGTCATTTAGCTCTGCACGAATGTTCTGGAACTAATTGGGCAGTTGTGGGAGCGGGGGCCACTAACAGTAGCAGTGGACGCTCCACTAAGAAGCCATCGATGGTTTATTACTGTCCCAGCCATCATGATCAATGCATAGAGCGCTCAATAAGCGCTGTGTTCACAGATAGGCAGGAAGCCTCCAGCACCGGTGGTCATGTAACCGATAAGGCTCGGTAAGTGCTTATCAGACACAGATCAACTCCTCAGTGACTAAAAGGGGTTGTCTCATCTCAAAGTTTCATAGGATGCATGAATGAAATAATGCTGCTTTGTCACTTTCTGGTCAAGCTGTCTGTAATTAGCATATGAGCTCTGTGTATTCAGACCTCTGCTAATTAGATAAATTTCATGCTGTCAGGACCAGGGAAGCTTCTGAGGTAAAGTAAACAGTAATTACAGTACTGGTGTTTGTCTAAAAGATCAGATAACACACAAGCTCTCACTGTCTGGAGTTCTGTGCTGCCACAACCTGTGTGATGACGTCACTCCCTGCTATTAGATAGAACAAACTGCAGCGGGGCGGAAGTACACGGGTCGGTCACTTGGGGAACCAGAGAGAGCACAGAAGGTGATAAAATCACTTGTAGCTCCTTAACAAAAAATGAATAACGAAATATATTTAAAACGTCTTCATTTAGTGTTCCCTATGTGTTGAAAGCTAATCTTTGTAGCAAGACAACCGCTTTAACGGGTTGTATTTCACATGTAAATTGAGCTAATACATCAGCCCCAGTTACAGGGAAATCAGCAAGGTAAAAGGGATTTAAAAGGGATTTTCTAATCTCATGAGGGGCTCATTATCTAAAAAGTAAAAAAAACACACACAAAAAAATATTGTTTTAAAATTAATACTAATAACCCAAACCACAACTGTATTTGTCATGAGAGTAAACTGCCAAGATGAACCTGGTGCTTTTTCTAAATTCACTCTGTTCTCTGGGTATTTGAATACAAAGATAACATTTCAGATACAGGAAGACACTGAGCTCTCTCTGGTCAGTGTCTCTAAAGGGTTAAAGTAACGCTTGGAAAGAAAGACAGGATCAGAAAGTTAGACTCTCCTGTGCTGCTGAATAATAGACAGCAGGGAGTAAGGTGAGGTGGTCCATAACCTAGAAAAGCATCTGTAAACAAGTAGG
This sequence comes from Phyllomedusa bahiana, assembly GCA_025379985.1. Lineage (NCBI taxonomy): Eukaryota > Metazoa > Chordata > Amphibia > Anura > Hylidae > Phyllomedusa > Phyllomedusa bahiana. Next base: position 9,074 of record JAODAL010084394.1, read on the forward strand.
AGATAAGAACTGCTCTAACTCTGAAATGAAGCAAAATCAGAACAGCAGGGGAAGCTGTGTTCTCCATTCTTTTCTATAGGAGTTCCCAGTACAGGGGAGCGCTGTGTTCTCCATTCTCTTTCATGGGAGTTCCCAGTACAGGGGTGCGCTGTGTTGTCCATTCTTCTCTATGGGAGTTCCCAGTGCAGGAGAGCACTGTGTTCTCCATTCTGTTCTATGGGAGTTCCCAGTACAGGGGAGAGCTGTGTTCTCCATTCTTCTCTATGGGAGTTCCCAGTACAGGGAAGCGCTGTGTTCTCCATTCTGTCCTATGGGAGTTCCCAGTACAGGGAGCACTGTGTTCTCCATTCTGTTCTATGGGGGTTCCCAGTACAGGGGAGCGCTGGGGTTCTCCATTCTGACCCATGGGAGTTTCCAGTACAGGGAAAGTACTGTGTTTCCATTTCTCTATGGGAGTTCCCAGTACAGGGGAGCGCTGTGTTCTCCATTCTGTTCTATGGGGGTTCCCAGTACAGGGGAGCGGTGTGTTCTCTATTCTGTTCTATGGGGGTTCCCAGTACAGGGGAGCGCTGTGTTCTCCATTCTGTTCTATGGGGGTTCCCAGTACAGGGGAGCGTTGTGTTCTCCATTCTGTTCTATGGGGGTTCCCAGTACAGGGCAGCTGAATTTACAACTGTTCTCAGAACTTCCTTAAAACAGAATGGAGCGTTGTGCACAGGCCTGACCTGCTATTAGGTAATAGTCTTCATTTTCATTTGCCTGCATGTCTACAGCTAACCAATGAGATTGGAATTCCCTTTTAATTAACTAACTAATTAACTTACTAAATAATCTTGATTAAAAATGTCAGTTTAGTGCTGTAGAGTTCTGCAAATCCTTCACCTGCTAAATTTACTGCCAAATCGCAAACATATCCATCAAAACACTGTTCTTGCTATTCTCAGTATTAGGGATAGCAGCAGGGAGAGGGATTACATTGTACATAACAGATCAGGGCATGGGAAGAGGGAAAGCATCCAAGGAGGGCAGCTCACACAAGTTGTAAATAAGAAGGAAAGCACACACAAGGCAGTTGGTAGGTGGATAATCACTTTGGCTGTGTACAAGTGTAGAGAGAAAGCAGAGCACCCACTACAAACTATAGACTTCTACCCACATAGAACTTACATCCATCATGAGTGTGGAATACCACAGATCCCAGAGGCTCTGCCACAACCTGCAATAGGAGAAGGAGGATTAGGTGGCCACCATGCACTGGGACACTTCAAGTCTGCTACAAGGGGGATACAGACCACTACTCTAATCAGGTCCACCATATAGCTGCTATGGTAAGGAGCTCCTGACCCCTCATCATCCTGCTGAGCACTTCCCTGTGGATTGGGAGAATGGTTTGTAAGAACTGGGATCCTGTTATTTCGCTGCTTAGAAGTTAATTATCTTCAGTAAAGACGTTATTACTTTACCAACTTCATTGCTCCATGTGTGTATCTGCGCAACTGCACCAACCATTACCATCCCTGGTACGTCTCAGCCAGGCCGCACTACTATCCCCACCATACACTAGAGGGAGTAACCCGGGGAACTTGTCCAGACTACCAATGACTGAAGCGCATTCACGCCTGTACCATGACAATTACTCCCAACCTCAAGCAATCAGGTTCACCTCCCTCTTTGCCATCCTCTGGGACACACAACAGGAGGACACCACAACATGAGAGGGATTGATGTCAACTGTATCCTGGACACACAGAGCATATATCCAGCATGTATTATAGGGGGCACCCCCCACTAAGGGGTGATGGCAGCACATCCTGGGCACACAGGCTCACTCCAATGTATTACTGGGAGGACCCCCC
>JAODAL010084395.1:0-10927 GCA_025379985.1 Phyllomedusa bahiana
ACTTCTCTTGCGGATCCACTTTGGACTTTGGGGCTTTAAAACGCACCAAACAAGAAGTGGAAAAAAAAAAAAATGAAGTACCCAAAAGGGGCCCCTTAAATTTTTTGATTTTTTTTTATTTTTTTTTATTTTGTTTTTTGCTGCAGAAAGGGGTTTTTTTGCTGTGGGTCAATGTCAAAAAGGAATTTTAGAAAAAACCACAAAGTATTTTTTTTCCCATACTGTTTGTTTTAAAAAAACAGCATGCTCTGGGGGAAAAGCATTTTTTACGGGGTTTGTTTTTCTGATAGAAAAAAACCCTAAAAAAAAACCCAAAAAAATGTAAACAATATATAAAACGTTATTAAACAATATAAAAAAACAGTAATTCACTTGTTTTTTTACAAATCATAAAAATCCAAAATTTATGTTAAAGGAACTTAAGTGGGTCCAAAAAAATAAAGAGTATAATGGATAATTCTTTCTCTTTCTTTCAGATTTTTTCTGTGAAGGTTTCAAAAATCCTTTTCATAAACTGCATGTGTGATTTTAGCCTTTAGCTATTCAAAATTGCACTTACTACTAATTATGTGTTTTAAAAAAAAAACTATTAAATGCATATACTTTGTAAAAAAAAACACAGTAAATCCTTTAAAAAAACAGAAAACATTTAAAAAAATTTGCACTTTTGAGTATTTTGACACCAAAAAAACTTTCGATTGAAGTGTCACTGCATCAAGCTCTTTTTTGCCAGGGACCACATTATGAACTGACAATATTTATCATAAAAAAAAGCCCTGTGAAAGAACTGTTCCGGAAAAGATTAAAAAAACTAAATAAGGCCAGGTTTTCGACATTTGCTCCCATTACTGTACACAGCGGAATATACATTAAAAGGGTGCTTTGACAGTCCCAAAAAAGTGTATATGTATTCAGTTTTTACTTATTCTGTTGTATGGACGGGTTAGGACCTTCGTTTTTCTATAATTTATTTTTTCACTATACTGATGTTTTCCGGCTAAATGGAGGGTAAAGGGCACCTTTTTTTCTCTGTTGGCCCACTCAACCCTAGGGGGCTGTATAGCGTGTACTTTGGGAATTTTCCTGGTACACACCAAGGGCGACATTTATGTACAGGGCTGCCCAGAAATCTGGCGTCTTTTTACCCAAAAACGGGCGCACCCTGTTCACTATTTTTTTATCAGGCGCACTCCAGTATTAGGCACATTTCAAAAAAAAGGGGTTTGCAAGCTAAAATACACAGTGGGGCCAAATTAAAAAACTTGGACAAATCAGGGCCAAATCTTGGTGTTCGTTACATAGTCAACCAAAGTGCCAGATCTAGTTTGGAATCACATGCCCACAAGCAGCTCTAACAACACTTTTAGCCCTTGTGTTGTCTTTCTGATTTTAGTAGCCTTTCCAAGATCTTTATGAATGAAGTTTGTGAAAATTTCTCAGCTGTGTTTTATGGCTGATCAATATTATGCTATCCTAACCTATATATGTAGCCTGATCCCTAACTGATTAACAGTCTTTAGGACTGCACCTACCACTAAGACAGACTGAGGGTTAACAGACACTGAAAGATGTCCTACTGTTCACTCCTTTGCATAACAGAGCCCTGTCTTTTCCCTCAATTGCTTTTCCCCCCCACTCCTCTTGTCCTGCTCATGCTCTTGAGGGCAGAGAAACAGTCCGGTGGGGGGGTACCTTCTTTATTTGTACAAACCACAAGTTATGTTAGCTACTGTTGTCCGAGCTTTCTTATCTTATGCACGATGTGGCATCACTGTTTGGAGTAACCCTACTGCCTGCAGAGATGCTGGGGCTGAGAAGGATCTGAAAGGGTTGAGGCTTTGGACACTGTTGGTTCCCATTATGTACAGTATCCACCAGAATCTTTATTTTCATTGTTCTATTTCTATGATGAAACAGAACAAGGGAAATCTAAGCTTCAAATCTCATAAAATCAAGAGATTGCAGTGAATTATTAGTGTCTAAAAAAATCATTCCCATAGACAAACTGAAAACCAAAAATCCATTCTTGTTCGAGACCAACAAATTAAAAAGATTTTTTTCAAACATCTCCCTATCCTAAAAGAGGATGACATTTTGGAATCCATTTTATCTGCTGGTTGCCAAGTGGTCATTAGGAAATCTTGTACGTTAGGTAATTTATTGCCACCTAATTTAGTTTAGACACATACCTCTAGGGACACTTGGCTAGCTCGTAAGGGTTTGTTATTAATGGTATGCTCCAGTTCCTATGGAGAACATTCAGTAAAATAAAAAAACGTGGTTCCTTGTAAAAGTTTTTCTAATGTTGATAATACTCTATCTTATCCCATTAAGCAGTATATTAACTGCAATTCCCATCATGTTATATATCTGGCCAAGTGTACACTATGCAATCTTCAGTATATCGGTAGCACCACGCGTAGATTAATAATCAGAATCTTAGAAAATATTAACGATGTTACAAATACATCGATACATAATCGTTCCAATCTATCCAGACATGTCAGGGATATACATGATAAGTAGTGTTGAGCGATTGCATTGGCTATCGAGATCGATCGATAGTCGATAAGTCCCGGCCGCTACAATAAGGTTTTTCGACAGTGAGCATCCGATTATAGCGATTACCATTAAAGTCTATGGGATAGCAAAAAAACATTCATTATTACAACCAAACACGGCTGGAGAAGCTGAAATTAACATCCACAACAGTCAAATGGATACGTGCTACATCTTTAGGCAACACACTTAGGTATAAAAGTCACAAGAAAAAAAGTCACAGACCATTTACTATGCCTGTCCTTGTACCCAGGCCTGACCCTTAAACCTGCATCAACCCCCAAATAAAAAAGTGCCAGAAGGCAGTATATTTGAACCATCATTTTACTTGAACTGGGAAATTAATACCCTGTCCTGGAACGCAGCATGGAGCCCAAACCTGCATGACCCCCAACATTTAAAAGGTGCCGCAAAAAGGAATTCTTACACCCACCATTTTAGTTGAACTGGACATTGACAACCTGTCCCTGGGCCACAGCATGAGCCCCAAACCGTGCATGACCCACACAATTTAAAAAGTGCCGGAAAAAGGAGTACTTACACCCCATTTTATTTCACTGGACATTTGACTATAACCTGTCCTGGGCCACTAGCATGAGCCCCAAACCTGCATGACCCCCACATTTAAAAAGTGCCGGAAAAGAGTCCCCTTCCAACACCATTTTAGTTTCACTGGACAATTCTGACTATACCTGTCCTGGGCCAACAAGCATGAGCCCCAAACCTGCATGACCCCCACATTTAAAAACGGTGCCAGAAAAAGGAGTCTTTCAACCAACCATCTTTAGTTTCACTGGACCATTGACTATACCTGTCCTGGGCCACAAGCATGAGCCCAAACCTGCATGACCCCCACATTTAAAAGTGCCGGAAAAAGGGAGTCTTTCAACCACCATTTTAGTTTCACTGGACATGACTAACCTGTCCTGGGCCCACAGCATGAGCCCCAAACCTGCCATGACCCCCACATTTAAAAAAGTGCCGGAAAAAGAAGTCTTTCACACCATTTTTAGTTTCACTTGACATTGACTATACCTGTCCCTGGGCCATAGCATGAGCCCCAAACCTGCATGACCCCCGACATTTAAAAAGGTGTCGCCGGAAAAAGGAGTCCTTTCAACCACCCATTTTTAGTTTCAACTGGACATTGACTATACTGTCCTCGGCCACAGCATGAGCCCCCAAACCTGCATGACCCCCACATTTAAAAGTGCCGGAAAAAGGAGTCTTTCGACCACCATTTTAGTTGAACTGGACAATGACTATACCAGTCCTGGGCCACTGCATAAGCCACAAACCTGCATGACCCGGCACAGTTTAAAAAGTGCCGGAAAAAAGGATCCTTTCAACCACCATTTTATCTTCACTGGACATTGACTATACCTGTCCCCTGGGCCACAGGCATGAGCCCCTAAACCTGCATGACACCCCACATTTAAAAAAGGTCCTGAACCAAGGAGTCTTTCAACCACCTTTTACAATATAGTTGAACTGGACATTGACTAATACCTGTCCTAGGGCCACAGCATGAGCCCCAAACCTGCATGATTACCCCCACATTTAAAAAATGCCGGAAAAAGAGTCTTTTCAAAACCACCATTTTAGTTGAAACTGGACCATTGACTATATACCTGTCTGGCCCACAGCATGACCCAGGGCCGGAGTTACAGTGGGGCGGTGAAAAGCCAGGCTGGCGGGTCCGTCATCTATTAACACCATGTTAAAAAATGCCCTGATGAAGCATGCAAACGAAAACTGTCGTGCTGAAGCAGAGTTGCGGCAAGCGGAAGTTGGAGAACCTCCAGCCTTCCTCTGTACATCCAGTCATAACCTGGGTAGCGCTTGCCCCCTCCTTATGAGTGTGGACCAATTGAGCTTCACTTGGAAATACTGGTGGTAACGCTCCTTTTTACACCCAGGTGCCCTTTTCTTGGCATTCTTTTTCTCATTTTAACTCAACTGCTGGAGGAAATGGTCTCTGTACTTTTGTTCTCTGTCCGTGCTTCCATACTCCAGGTACCCTCTGAATACACCTACAACTGGTCTAGTTTGTCCGTGTACCTCCCTTGTACAATTCAGAGGATTTTTTTTAACAGCTATTTGTACATGTCAAGTTTTTTTTTTTTTTTTTTTAGTAAAAACTTAAATTCTAGAAAACACATTTTTAAAATAGGAGGAATCCACCAGGTCTTTGTTTCTCTTTTTTTCATTGTATTAAATGGGTTGTCTCAATACAGGGATTGATAGCTATGTTAAAGATCATGCTAAAACAAGTCATTTTGCAAATATGTGTCCATTAACAGTTGTCCTACCCTATTCCTGTTTCCTGACAGCACCATCACCCTTGAGCCACTCTTGACAATTGTGAAGAACAAATGTCTTGTTAGAAAAACCAACAACATTTTATAGAATATGACCCTGTAGTATAGCTGCATTTCACAGCAAAATGCCCGCAAAAAATTCTAAGCATGACACTTGAGCCACTTTGGTCAATTTTGAAGAACAAGATGTATGTTTTAGAAACAACATTTTTTTTTATAATAGGACCTGTAGTATTGATGCATTTTCAAAGCACATGACCCAAAAAAGTATAAAATGACTCTCAGCCACTGTTAAAAATTGTGAGGAGAAATGCCACTTAGAATTCCACATTTTTGTTACAAAAGGACCATGATTTTGCTGTATCTCACAGCTACATGACCCCAAATAAATTATAAATATGACTCTCAGCCACTATTAAAAAATCTGTGAGGAGAAATCGCACTTAGAAGCCACATTTCTGTTCCAAGGACCATAATTATAGCTGTATCTCACAGCAACAAAACCCCAAAAAAATTATAAATATTGACTTCTCAGCCACTATTAAAAATTGAGTGAGGGAGAAATGCCACTTAGATAGCCAACATTTCTGTTTCCAAAGGACCATAATTATACTGTATCTCACACAACATGAACGCAAACAAAAATTATAAATTATGACATCTCAAGCCACTATTAAAAATTGTGAGGGAGAAATGCCACTTAGAAAGTCACATTTCTGTTTCCAAAGGAATCCAGATTATTGCCTGTATCCTCACAGCTAACATGACCTCAAAACCATTGACAATTGCGAAACCTTCTAAGATAATAAGTGAGTAAAATGGAATACGGTGTTGTCAGAAACCTTGCTGCTTTTACAGATCTCCTCACATGCAAAACCAGCAAAATGAACTGTTTGGGATAAGAGAATAAAAAATGCAGTAAAGAAATTGATCATTTTAAACAAAAAGTTTCAAGAGGACCATTTCTGTTTAGAAAAGGAAAAGGAAGTAGACTGGCAACTAATCGGTGACCTCGGCAATTGGGGCCCACAACATCATCAAGGAGATCCATGCCTGATTCATCTTGTGAATCCAAACGATCCACATTATTGTAGGGAAAGCCGGATGCCGTTTGTCTGTAAATGCTCCTCCAGCTGTGCTGAAGTCCGCTCAGGATATGACGCCTGGCTGCTGGGCAGCGACAACACCTCTAAGGGCGTGACGAGCCAGCTCGGGCCATTCGTCCATTTTGGATACCAGAAAGTCTATTGGGTCCGGAAATCACATGCAAAAACATCGTGTTTTGAGACGCAGATAGTCGTGCACCATGATCTTATGGCTGATCTCTGTGTGTTGGATGTGTGCCCTGCATTCATGCCGTCGGAGAGGTTTAAACAAAGATTGCCAGAGTCACCCCATTAGGCTTCTGCCACTTGCCTGCTGCGCCCGCTACGCCGAACATGGCACTCTACTGCTGTCACGTCGCTGATGTTTGTTCCACACGTGACATTTGGGAATGTGAAGCAAACGCAACAGATGTCTCCATTGGATCAATCAGCAAGGTCCTTCCATTTCCTGCATTTTTTACTCGCTATTTGGTGGCGAGTAAGGAAAGTGCTGATTTTTGTTTTGTACCCGGGGATCCAGGAGGGTGGCCACCCAGTAACAGTTTGTTCATTTGATGGCCCTTAATGCGAGGATCATGTTGGAGGAAATGGAGCAGTCCAAAGCACTCATGTGGAAGATGGAGCCTTGATTTCCCAAGAGCCTCTGGGTCGAGGGGGCACACGCAAACTGATCATCCTCATCTTCCTCCTCCGCCAGCCTCAAACACACTACGCGCCGAACCTCTTTTCCCAAGGCAAGGACCGTCCGTAACATCGTGTCTAGGAATACCTCCATCTCCTCCTCCTCCTCCTCCGCTGCCTCCCGGCAACAGCTTCAACACAGCCCTGACTTGCCTTAGATGATGCACCCTGAGAGCTGTTGCGCCCAACCTTGCACTATCTCCATGGACCCCGAACCACTGCCTAATGAATACCGAAATAAATTGTGAAACTGTCGGCCTTTTGGATTTGACTGAGAGAAAGGCTCCGTGTCCGCATAATTGTGTCCGGTCTCCTCCATCCCGTTCGCTGGCAGGACCTGTTTTGTTTTCAGAGTGTCCCAACGATCGTTCCCAGAACTAATGATCACCACAGATGCTCATGTTGACAAGGGCATTGTCCCGCACTGACCATTTGGTTGGCTTTCTTCAAAACTGGCAAGGATGAAATGCAGAGGCTCATTCACCTGCCTCCACTCTCGGTGGTTCAACACCCCGAGAATCCGTACCGTCCGCTGCTTGTCAGCCATTGTGGTCACTTCGTAATGCTAGTGGCTATGGCGCTGCTGCCACAATCGCTGGAGCATGTGAGGGTGGAATTCCAGCGTGTGCCACGTCAACAATGAGACGGTTGAATGGGGAGGTCTCGAGCTTGACGCTGCAACTCAGCCTAGGACGGGAACGAAGCAGGGTGCGAACGGGCGGAAAGGTGCGAACTCATACCTCGAGCCTTCTTCAGCAGGCAGTCCAGACCCTGGTACTCTTTAGAAATTTCTGGACGACAAGTGTTCATGACAAGTGCCAGCAAGGGATGTTCTCCAGCCTACGATCTTAAGGGCGGCCAGCAGATTTCGCCCGTTATCGCACACCACCGTGCCTGGCACAAGGTTCTTGTCACCCATGCCCAGCGCTCGGCCTTTCATCTCTATGCTTAGGCCGTCGCCACTAGCTCTGACCTGGTGTGTGGACGGTCTCCACGGCAGATTAATTTCAACACGGCCTGGTGTCTCTGGCACGTGATGCACCAGAGGGACCTTGGGGGAAAGAGCCCTGCACCAACCCTGCGTATTGAAGAGCGGTGCGCGCGAGCCTGTGAGAGCCACCGTCCACCCCCAGAGAAATCCACCCCAGCTCACCCAGTGAGCTGTCCACAGAGATTTAAAGCGGCTTGGCCGTGCTTACTAGTCCATGTGTCGTGGTGAGATGGGGACTTTTCCGACACAGATTCAGGACAATACTTGCGCTGAAATTTAGAATGACAACGTGGCGCCAGGGGCAGGGACGGCTTTTCTGGCAAAGAAATGCCTGCTCGGTCATCTGGTATTGGGGAAGCGAGGGCCATGACGTGCGGAACCCATCTGAGTCCAACCAACGGGAAAGGCAACATTTTCCAAGGCCAAAAGCCTGGCAATGCCGACATTTTCAGCTTATGGCTTTGGGATGGTTTGGGGTTAAAAGGTGTTTCTCTTCTCCCAAACCTGGAAGAACAGAAGGCCTGCTGCTAGACTGGCCGCTGTACGGCGTGCTGGTCGATGAAACGTGCGGAAAAAAAAGTAAAGGGGTTGGATCGGGTCTCTGGTGGTGCCTTGTGGTACTCGGCGACGAGAGGCTGAAGCGGAGGCTGATCCGCTGATCATGACTCTGAGTGACATGGCAGCTGAGGAACGCTTGGTGGTGGCGGAGGAGGGAGAAAGGCGGAGACAGAGGTTGACAGTGGTTGGAGCCCGGCGTCGTCCTGGCCTTTTTTGGCCAAGTGTTCCCTCCCCATTTTCAACTCATGCATTCGCTGCAATGTGACTAGACATGTTGGAGTGGTTAACCACTTAAGGTTCGTTTGCCTCTACTATGCGTTTTACTGTGCAAAGGCGGCATATGACATCGCTGGGTGAATCAGAGGCTTGCTCAAAGAAGGCCCAGGCTTAGAGGTCCTGGACCTTTTTGACGGCGATAAGCGAGGAGGCGGGGTTTGCGCAGACCGTGGCTGCGGAATATTTCAGCGGACTTCTGCGACCCGCCCTCTCCCTTTTTGTGCGGGACCCGTATTGACACACAACCTCCATCGTCTTCCACCCGCCACTGATGAGCGCTCGCAATGCAAATTTCCCTGGGAAAAGACCAGGATGGATCCGCAATGTCGTCATCAATCATCATATCAACACAGTGACTTGTCCATTGACTTTCTGCAGTCCAGAAGCAGCGGGCTACATAGCAAGGCACTGGCAAGGCGTTGCCGACCGCCCAGGATATTTGCCGATTGCCGGCTTTCCTTCACCTCCTCTGATGGCATCATAACTGGGCGGTCGAAGCAGAGAAAATCTCCTTGTTGGCCTCTTGATCTTTTTACACTATGCCTTCTGACCCCAACCGCATTTTGTCATCAAAGAGGTCTTCAGAAAATGGATTATCCACAGTGGTGGGTACAACGAGTTGACATTTGGGCTGCTTTTATGTTTGGACGGGTGCTGATGATGCTGATGACGACATTTGTGGCCGTGTCTGCGAGGACGAGGAGGTAAAACTGCTAGATGCAGGTTGCATTAACCACTGAAGGACAGATTGGCGACGATGTTCGTTACTTAGATTCACAGGCCCTGACCCAGCGATGACAGGCCTGCCGGTCCTGCAACTGACGATCCGCTGGCATGCGTGTTGTCGCCAGCACTGGAAGGAGCACCTTCTCTCGTACCTCTACCTCCATGTGCTACCCCCCTCTTTGCTCGCTTACCACCTGCATTTCGCTCCATGTTCAGAAATATAAAAATTTGAGAAGGTATGGAATAGTTTTGGAAAGTCTCTTATTAAAAGACGGCAAATCACAGCTATTCTCAAATCCCTCTAATCAAAACAAATTTAACTGCAAGGGGTCTATCAACAAATCTGGGCTGGGCAAAAGTGCAAAAAAACACGTATCTGTTAGGTATAATAAACGTTTTTTTGCACCTTTCAATTCACCTGTGGTGAATATAGAATTGCTGTTTTAAGATTTACGTAGATGCTGCGTCAATGAACAATGCTGGGTGTGCAAAAGTCAAAAAACACGTAACTGTTATGTTTTGGTATAATAAACGATATTTTTTGCACCTTTCAATTCACCTGTGGTGAATATAGAATTGCTGTTTTAAGATTTACGTAGATGCTGCGTCAATGAACAATGCTGGGTGTGCAAAATTCAAAAAACACGTAACTGTTATGTTTTTGTATAATAAACGGTATTTTTTGCACCTTTCAATTCACCTGTGGTGAATATAGAATTGCTGTTTTAAGATTTACGTAGATGCTGCGTCAATGAACAATGCTGGGTGCGCAAAAGTCAAAAAACACGTAACTGTTATGTTTATGGTAAATAAACGTATTTTTTGCACCTTTCAATTCACCTGTGGTGAATATAGAATTGCTGTTTTAAGATTTACGTAGATGCTGCGTCAATGAACAATGCTGGGTGTGCAAAAGTCAAAAAACACGTAACTGTTATGTTTTGGTATAAAAAACGATATTTTTTGCACCTTTCAATTCACCTGTGGTGAATATAGAATTGCTGTTTTAAGATTTACGTAGATTCTGCGTCAATGAACAATGCTGGGTGTGCAAAAGTCAAAAAACACGTAACTGTTATGTTTTGGTATAATAAACGGTATTTTTGCACCTTTCAATTCACCTGTGGTGAATATAGTATTGCTGTTTTAAGATTTACGTATATGCTGTTCAATGAACAATGCTGGGTGCAAAAGTCAAAAACACGAAACTGTTATGTTTTGGTATAATAAACTGTATTTTTTGCACCTTTCAATTCACCTGTGGTGAATATAGAATTGCTGTTTAAGATTTACGTAGATGCTGCGTCAATGAACAATGCTGGTTGCGCAAAAGTCAAAAAACACGTAACTGTTATGTTTTGGTATAATAAACGTATTTTTTGCACCTTTCAATACACCTGTGGTGAATCTAGAATAGCTGTTTTAAGATGAACGTAGAAGCTGCGTCAATGAACAAAGCTGGGTGTGCAAAAGTCAAAAAACACGTAACTGTTATGTTGTGGTATAATAACCTATATTTGTTGCACCTTTCAATTCACCTGTTGTGAATATAGAATTGCTGTTTTAAGATTTACGAGATCTGCGTCCCAATGAACAATGCTGGGTGGCAAAAGTCAAAAACACGTAACGTTATGTTTTGGGATAAAAAACTATTTTTTTCACCTTTTCAAATTTACCCGGGGAATATAAATTTGTTTTTTGTTTTAAAG
>JAODAL010084396.1:0-10927 GCA_025379985.1 Phyllomedusa bahiana
AGTGATAGTATGGTGTTTGCGTAGGGAAATGGGAATAGCATTGGCTTATAGTATGAGATAGATGCCTCTTGATGCACTACTTATGCCTTAATAGCACATAAACTATCCCATAAAAAGAGTAACAAAACAAGCACTTGGTCTGTCCCTGTGGCTCTAAACACTCTAAATATCCATATTTTAGTATTATACAGGCTCAACTAAAAAAGTTGCTTTAGGTAGGACATGTTCAGAAAATGTAATTTTTCACTATATACTTTATTTCTCCTTTTTTTGTTTTACTCTAATTTAATCCATTGAAGTTTTTTAATCATCTCTGATCAACAGCAGAGTACATTTGTCTCTTTATTACTGGTTGCTTACCTATATCTTTATCTCATGACTTCATAAAAGTTGTCATATCGTGTTTTATACGAACTTGAGGGGCTTCTCTGGAAATGTAAATATGCTACTGTAATAAATGTACCAATATCAAACTGCAGTCAGTAGCAATAAAATAATATGTGTATTGAAAATAAATTCAATATGTTTTAAAAATTCCAAATACTTTGACAGCAGCTGTTAACCAACATTTCTTCATGTTGTATTAGGTTTGGATTTTTAAGTGTTCTGCCAGCAAAATGATTTTTAATTAGTGTGTTATGTGACATATTCTATACCTATCAGCAAAAAAGTGTTCTCAGTTTGACCAATGATGAGTCAAACAGACATTATTTCAATCAGTAATCATATTATTGATCAAAAATACTTGGAAGGCAGTGTACACCAGTAATTATATATGGGAAGTAAATAATTTCTAAAGTAACCAGTATTAAATTGTCGAGGATATTTGCATTATTTTAGTAGTTTTGTCATTATTATTATTTTTACTTATAAGTCATTGGTCAATTAATTTTACATATTAAATATAATAAAAAGCCATAAAATAATACATATATTTTTAAATAGACTAAACAATTACAATTCCAAGTAGACTAATAAAATAATGGTTGTGATCTTGAGAAGAGATGACACTTTTTTTCTGGGTGTAAATATCCCTAAAGCTTTTCCCTTTCAATTGTTAATTTTATGTTTACATGTAAGAACATTTTTCAAACAAATCAATATTCTTGTGATAGTACAGTTGTACATACCTCAAACATTTTTTTTTTTTTTTGCAATAAAAAGTTTGCTGTTTAGTTTTTGCTTTTTTTGTTTGCACATTGCTGTTTTTTAATATTGTTTCAAATACTCGTTTTATTATAAGTAGGAAACCTTTTTCCACTTAAGGATCTGAATGACTTTGGTGAGGGCTAATGATGATTTCTGGATGACATGGTCAGAGCATTTTCAAAACAATGGGTCCTGTAGGGTGTTCCCACTATGCAGTGGCTAAAAACTACCAAATGTGTCCCAACAAAGGACAGCTATTAAACCAGCAACATAATTATGGGCACCTAAGGCTCATTGATGTTTGTGGGATTATCTGGTTCAATCCACAGACGGAAAAATAATTCTGGATTCGATAGAAGAATTAAAGAACAAAAAAAAAACTTGTGCATAACAGTTTGGTGCATATAGCATTCTGCAGCAGACCAATCAGAGTTACCTTGTTGATTCTTTTCCGCTACCAAAAGACCCTAGAGTAGGCATGTAAAAATGGACCCTAGAGTAGTGGAAGATGTGGTCTTATTTAGTGAATCATGTTTTCTTTTCTATAATGTGGTCAACAGACTGTAGGTGCCATTTTCACGGAGACTAAATTGCAAAAATCAAGTCAACAGAGAAATTGTAATGCTCTGGGCAATGTTCAAGCATGGTCTGAAGAACATAACATATTGTTCAAGGTGCTGACTTGACCTATAGATTCCTGGGAATTCAAGCCAATTAATCAATTTAGCTATTTTGAAGGTACAAGAGAAATCTATGCAATAATAGGGAGCTGGATTTAATTTTATGACTGAACTGTGTGTATGTACATATGTATTTAAATATCACCTCATTGGTCCTACAATAGAAAATGTAATGAATTTAAAGTGTTGAACCACAATACCAAAGCATTGTATGATTGTTATTTGTTGATTTTCAGTAAACTTAAATTGTTTATTACTTTGGTAGTTAAAATTTCTTCTATTGACCATTGTGGGTTTTTCATTCTTTAACGAAAGGATGCCAACAATTTTGTCCATGTGTGTCGTATTCTTTAACAAAAGAAGAGCTACATAAAATGGGTTTGCTTATTAACTGCCATCCCTTTAAATTTCTGGTGGAAGATGAGGAAATCTATTATTTATTAAAATGTAGACTTGACTCTGTTGCATCTTCCATGTATTTTTTTTATAATTAATGTATTTTTGTTTACAAATTGAAGAAACACATAGAAAGTAGTATAGGAAATTAGAGTGTAAACATTGCTAAAGATGTCAAAAAAATAAAGTTCTTCAATTAAGGACAAGCCCATGTAGGCATGTGGATACTTTATCCCATGGTTGCTACAACTGAAATAAAAAAAAAAAAATATTAACTGTCTCTTTTCCCATGATCTTATTTGATTGAAATTAATTTTCAATGAAGTGACCATGGTTTTATAAGTCTTCACCCCCTATTTTGGTACCTCTCCTAAAGAGGAATGTATGAAAGTAATATTAATAAATTTAGTTGTTGTGTATTTATATACCTTTTAATATAAAATTGTTCTCTTCAGTAAAAAAATGGTTAGAAATACATTGATGTAATTGGAAAGGATTTTTAAAAAAACGTACTGGGGCCCTTTTAGTCAGACAATTTGGGTTTCCACTAATTTATAACCATAGGTTTGAATGAATAGGTTTTAATAACTGAGTATATTTTAAATCTCTCCACAGACAAGAAAGATGCATTGCCCTAAACAAGCAGTTTTCATTGAAGAATATAGACTATTTTCCTTAGGAATTTATTTTTTTCAATGATTAGCTAATGTATTCTTAATGAAGAAGGGACTTTTGAACCCAGTAACCTGAGATTTTGTAGGAGGAAGGTAGAAATTTTGCTATATGCTTTGCTGTATTCTGGTAATCTCTCTCAATTCTTGCATTGAAATAAACCCCTTTTTATTTTTACTTTCTGTTTTTTTGAAAACCGGATCACATATGAAATGCGTATTAGTACAACAAAAAGTTTACCCTTTAGGGTAGGTTCACACGGCCCTTAACTGCGGGGCGTAATTTCGCCCTGCAACACGCCGTGTGGCGGGGGCGGGAGCGGGGGGCCGGCACTTCGCCGGCCCATAGACAATACCTGCTAGCACGCGTATACGTCGCTAGAAAGTGACACTCTGGCGCGTAATTACGGACCGAAAAAACGGCCCATTTTAAGTCTGTGTGAACATGGCCTTAGACCTACACTAGAGCCTCTCAGACAACCATCCAATCTTTAACCCCGACTGATGAAGGGCCCCCACACTGAAGCAGTTGTATGCAAATGAGTTAATATTTGGCTTTACTCCCAGTCATATTGCAAGGCTTAGTGAGTCAGAAAGTGAATTAAATTTATTTAAATACATATAAGACCAAAAGCAATTTTCAAAACAACAAAGAAAAGCAGCAAAATTAATGGGACATGCTTGCTAATGTGTATTTCAAATCCATTGGGAACTGAGTAGGTCAGGTATGAGAAAAGTTTTTTTTTTTAAATCTAACTCTTTCAGACCAACAGAAGACAACATGGACAATACTCTGGGTAGGTGTGTATAGTTAGAATAAGCTCCTTTTGGAGCATTATTTATAAAGTGAATTAAGAAATTGGCACGGAGTATAGAGTCACAATGTTTTTCATTTATTCTGTCAGGGGCTCTGGAGAACTTTTTAGATTTTTTTTTATTGTATACAAAAAGATTCCTTAAAAATCTTTGAAATGGCTGTTTCCATGTTTACAAGCATTCCTAAAGGCTACAATGAGGTACTCATTTAATCTGCTTTGATTAAAAATAAGTTCAATAAAGGAAAAATCATAAGTAAAAAGTGTGTATTTTCATTACACATTAGAGCAACCAAGAAGTACTCCCCAGTTACGAATAATTTATATTGTTAGAGTTAGTTTATATCTGACCCTTACCCTTGGTTTTCAAACATGGGGAATATCTGCAAACCCAACAAAAATTTGTGCCAAAAAGTCCAGAAAAAAGGGTTTAAAAAACTGTAAAAATTAACCATTAAATTGTTTTTTTTCCCCCATTTCCAGAAAATACTAAAATTTCAAAAAAACCTCAAATACAGAAATTAAAAAAAAGATACCCCAGAATTTTAAGGTTTTCATAGAACCAAGAAATCCGAGATCCCCCTTAATTTCAAAAAATTTAATTTAATTTTTGACACAGGGCTTTCAATGGCAAAGCATTCCTTGCCCCCAAGGATGAAAATTTTTATTTTATAAAAAAAATTATATTTGATCTTTTTTGAAAAATTTTTCAGGGTTTTTACATGCAGTAGCAGACTTTAAAACATACTAGAAATTGGGGTTAGGAATTTTAATTTACTTTCTGAAAAAGTATCTTTCCCTTTTCTCCCCCAGAGTTTTACTTTTAATATCGATCTTTAATTTCCTATCTTGGAAAAACAATTTTAATCTGTTTTTTAAGTACCCAAAATTAAAAATTGGCTTATTTTTCTAACAAAAGGGAAAATTCTTTTTGGAATTTCGGGAAAAAATTTGGTTTTTAACAAAGTCGAAGTTTGGGGGATTTCGGGGAACGAAGTGTGTTTTTTAAATTGAAAAAAAAGGGCTGCGAGCACATGGCGTTAAAGGGGGCAAAGAACGGGGAGGAAAAAGGGGCATAGCCTCATGACATTGAAATGAAGCCAACAGAGCCCGGGCGGGATTCTGTGACTCACCCACTATATAAGTCCCCGCAAACGCGGGGAGCTCCTCCCCGCTCCACTGTACTGATCGGGGAAAATTTGCTGCTGGGGTTTGTTTGGGTGATAGCTCTTACGAAGAACTAAATTTTTTATACAGCGATTTTTGTGGGGGTCTCACTTGTCTCAGAGCCCTTGTTTTCTCTTAACCCCTTTAAAAAAACCCAGCCTTTTTGCCCTTTCCCTGACACAGCCCTTTTTTTTGAAAACTCCCCATGGGGCCTTTTTAAAATTGAAATAATTTTTTGACACTTTTACCTTTTCAGGGAAAAATCCGAGATTGTTTTTCCCCCCCCATCGTGACCCCCCTTTTGGCTTTAAGTTTTTTTAAGAAATTTTATCCATAAAATCCTTGTTTGTTTGTGAAAAAATAAAAATTTTTCCATAAAAATTTGGAAAAATTTGGATTTTGAAATTTTGCAAAATATTTTTTGGCGGCAAACAGATAATTATTCACCACAAAATATTTTAAAACTAGCAATTTACCATATTCCACTATGGGTTTTGGCATCATTTTTTAAATTTTTTTGTTTTTTTTTTTCCCGACATTAGAGGGCTTAGAAATTTAGTAGTAATTTCCCCCATTTTCAAAAATTTGCAATATACATTTTTTTGGACCATTTAACCATTTCTGACGTGGCTTTTGGGGGTTTCCGGCATGTTAGGGGATACCCCCATAAGTGCCCGCCATCTGAGAAACTAACCCCTTAACGTATTTACAAACTATTTAAAAAAAGGGTTTGAAAACCCCTTTTAGTTTATTTCCCAAAAAATTTAAAAGCAAAGGGGAGGTAAATTTAAAAAATTTCCCCTTTTTTTGCAATTTTAAATTATTTTATCCCAAATTCACGGGAATAGGGTAAATGTGACAGGTAAATGAACTTAATATAAATTTCTTTCCAAAGGTTTTCCCGTTTTTAGAGAAAACCCAAAGGGGCCCAATCATTTTTTGGCCACCCAAAAGCCCCAAAATTTGGGAGGAGCACCTATTTAAACTCTGGGGTCTCTTTTTTAAAAACATTTTTTGGGGCCCAAAATTTCGGGTTTTGGGGGAAACCCCCTAATTTTCCCTAAAATTTTAAAAAACCCCCCCCAAAATGGGCCGCATTTGGAAATTTCCCAACCCCTTAATGAAAAATCCAGGGGTGCATTGAGTATATAGACCCCACAGGTGATTCACAAATTTTTTTTAGCATAAGGCGGGGAAAAAAAAAAAAATTTTTTTTTCAATAACTGCAATTTTAGCCTTTTAAAAAAAAATTTTTTATATATAAAAGGAAACCCCCGGAAAAAAAAAACCCCAAAACTTTTTTTTAAACAAATTTTTTTCCAAGTTCGGGAAAAACCCCACAAGGGGGGTTTTAAACGCTGTTTTTGGGGCCCTGGCAAAGGGGGTATAAGGGGGGGAGCGCTATTTGGCTTTTTGGGAAAGCAGATTTTTTTGGGGCCATGTCCGATTTGCCAAGGGCCCCCAAAGTAGCAGAACATCGAAAAAACCCCCAAAGGGCCCCCCCAAATTTTGGGTTTTAACAAAAACCCCTCAGGGGTCACATCTAAGGGTGTAAAAGGGGCATTTTGGGGTGCCCAAAAGGTTTTTCCCCTAGTTTTTTTTTTAAACAAAGGGAATGAAAATTGGGAAAGGGAAAAAAGCGTTTCGGGGGCCCTTTTTTTTTTGAGTTTCAATTTTTACAGCATTCGCTGTTTCAGGTTTAAAATGTGAAAAACTTTTTCTGTGGGGGTCCCGGTTTCAAAATTTCAATGATATAATTTTAAATAATTTTTTTTTGTTTTTATTTTCTTTTAAAACAGTAGAAAATTCCCGGGGGCTTAAAAATTTTTGGGGGTTTTATGTTGTCCTATTCCCGACAGGCCCCTAACTTTTTATTTTTCTGTGTGCAGAGCTGTGTATGGGCTTTTTTTTTTTGCGGATTTGTTTTTAAGTTTTTTATTGGTACCATTATGGGTTATAAAGAAAGCCCAAAAGTCACTTTTATTAAGGGTTTTTTTGAGGGGTTTTTTAACAAAATACCAATCTTTTGGGAGGGTTTTTTATTTTTTTTTTTTTAAAAGCGGTCACGTAAAGGGATAAAATGACATGGAACTTTACTCAGGCCAAGGGGCCCCAAAAACAAATTAAAAACCGATACCCAAATTTTTTTATTTTTTTAAAGTTTTTAAATGATTTTATACAATAAAAACATTTATTCAACCCCGGAAAAAAAAACGTTTTTTGGGATCGCCATAGTCCTGAAAACCAAACTTTTAAATTTTTCTGTGCTTGGGGGCTGGTAGGGACTTGTTTTTTTTCGAGATGAAATTGACGTTTTTTAAAATTGTATCAACTTGGGGGGACAAGGGTTTTTTGATTGTTTTTTAAACCCCTTTTTTTGGGGGCCAGGGGAAGAAAAACGCAAAACCTATTTGTTTTTTTTATTTTTATTTTTAAACCCGGGGGCCTCACCCTGCATAACCCCTGATAAAATTTGCTTTACCTCTTTGGGGCCTACAAATTTTGGCATACCCCCAATTTTTAAAATTTTTTTTTTTTTTTATGGAAACACTTTAAAAAAAAAAGAAAAGTGTTTTTAAATGGTAAAACAATATTTAAGCAACGCTACTTTTGAAGCTATACATTTTTTAAATTTTTCCCTATACAGAGCGTAAAAAAGGATTTTTTTTTTGTGGATGAACTGACGTTTTAAAAATTTGGGACAAACTTGGGGTTTCTAAAAGTTTTTGATCGCTTTTTATTCCCTTTTTATGTGCGGGGGGATAACAATAATTTTTAATTCTGTGATTTTTTTTTTTTTTTTGGGTTTTTTTTTTTCGGCGTTTCTTTTAAAGGTTAATTAAAAAGACAATTTAAAAGGGCAGGCTTAAAGCACAAAAGGGGGGGATAGCCCCAAAAATTTGGGTTTCTTTTTTTTAATTTTTTATCTTTTTTGTGGGGGATTGGGTTTGTAAAAGGGGAAAAAAGGGGGTGTAACCCATTTTTTAAAATTTTTTATTTTTGTTTTGTTTTACTTGTTTTTCACTTTTTTTTAAATTTATTTTTTTTTTCCTTTTTTTCACATTTTTTAAATTTTAAATTTTTTTCCCCCTAGGGGGGTTTTAATGGGGAAAAATTCCCCTTTAAAAATCGTCCTCATTTCAATAGGAATTCCAAGTGCAGAGGCTTTGGGGGGGTTTCTAAAGGAAACCCGGGGTTCCTGACCCCCCTGTCAAGGGGGGAACGCCTTGCCCTCCTTCCCCAACTGGGGCCAAAGGTTCCCCCCCTGCGTCTCCCTTTGTTATTGCGACCCGATCGTCGCGGGTAATTAAGGGGTTAACCGCCCCCCCCCCCCCCCCCGGGGGCGACCGGGGCGGGGTCGACGCGCGGGAAGTACAGATAATATACACTTGACCAAACCCCCCCCCGAACCCCGGGCAAAAACCCGCTTTAGGGGTTCGCGCGATCCACAAGGGACGGATCCAAAAGTCCAGGTTCGTTAAACCCCCCAAAAGCCCCGGGGCGAAAGGGTAAAGCCCAAGGTCTTTTAAAGGGTTAAAAGTTTTTATTTTTGAATTTTTTTTTGGGGGGTTGGATCTGAAGTCCAGTGGGGGCGTCCCAAATTTCAAGCTGCATAAACCATTTTTAAATGCAAACTGCCCCCACGAACACATTTGAATACCCAAAGGGGGGTCTAAAGGCCCGTTTTCCCGTTGTAATTATTTAAAGAAACAAACGTTTTTACAATACAAATAAACCCCTTCATTTTTTCTCTCAATTCTTTGGGGGCAATTTTACAAAACCAGGGTTAAAATTTAAACGTTGGTTTTTCTGCTGTGGTGGAAAAAAAATAAACCGTCTTTTTTTACCCCAAAAAATAAATATTTTTCCCCGACATAAAATTTTACAAGCGAAAATTTAAATTTAAAATTTTCTCTTGTTGTGTAGCGTAAAAAATACGCCAAATTTAACACGTAAAACTAAGGGGTTTGTGGTGCCATTCATTTTTCCCAAATTTTCATCCGGGGTTTATTAAAGGTGGGTTTTTTTCTGCGTGGGAAAAAAATAAACCTTTTTTTTACCCCCAAAAAAAAAAATTTTTTCCTGTACAAATTCCAAGCGAAATTAATTAAACACTTTTCTCTGTTGGTACGAAAAAAAAACGCCATTGTAACACCTACAAAGCAGTAGTTTGTGGGGGCCCCAATTTTTTTGCGCAATTTTTCATCCAGGGTTAATTTAAATTGTTTATTCTGCGTGGTACAAAAATAAACCGCTTTTTTACCGCCAAAAAATACAATTTTTTCCGTAGCAAATTTACAAACAAGGTTAATTACAATTTTTTTCCCCTTTTTGTGTAGCGTAAAAAATACGCCATTGTAACCCTACAAAGGTAGTTTAGGCTGCTCAATTCTTTTCGCAATTTTAAAACCCGGGGGTTAAAAAAAAAGCTGTTTTTTGCTTTTGGTGACAAAAAAAACCGTCTTTTTTACCGCCAAAAAAATAAATTTTCCTGTAGTATAATTCACAGCGAATTTAATTAAAAAATTTTTTTTTTTTGTTTTTACGTAAAAAATACGCCATTGTAAAACGCAAAAAGCTAATAGTTTGTGGCTGCTCAATTCTTTTGCACAATTTACATCCAGGGGTTAATTAAGCGTTGTTTTTCCTGCGTGGTGACAAAAATAACCGTCTTTTTCACCGCCAAAAAATACTATTTTCCTGTAGCATAATTCACAAGCGAAGGTTAATTACAGTTTTTTCTCTTGTTGTGTAGCGTAAAAAAAAACGCCATTGTAATACGCTACAAAGAAGTAGTTTGTGGCTGCTCAATTTCTTTTGCGCAATTTTACATCCGGGGTTAATTAAGCGTTGTTTTTCTGCTGTTGAGAAAAAAATAAACCCTCATTTTCACCGCCAAAAAATACAATTTTCCTGTAGCATAATTCACAAGTGAAGTTAATTACAATTTTTTCTCTTGTTGTGTAGCGTAAAAAATACGCCTGGGCTTGCGCGTCAGGCAGCGGCGCAGCCAGCAAGTGGGTTGTGTGGCCGTTAGTCAGCAGGGTAGCAGCAGTGTGAGGTCGGGACCCAAAAGCGGCCACGGGGTAGAAAACCCGCTTCGCAGGTCCAAGAAAGTAGCGGCACAGGGCCAACGGGGGCAGGGGCGGTAGTATTCACTCAGTGCGGAGCGTTGGCGGTAAAAACAGCTACTTTGGCGGTGTGGCAGTTCTTTGCTAAGACACCGGAGGAGCCGAATATGGATATATGTAGATTCTGTGGGCAGAAAGTTAAGCGTGGCCAGGAGCTAACATTGCACCACGGCCCTGCGCAACACATGCAGCGTCACCATGCGGTGGCCTGGGAGAAACGTGGCTCAGATGTGGTGGTCTATCCTGCCGCCGCAGCAGCAGCAGCCAGTGGAACACATGCCATTGCGGCCAGTCAAGGCTCCACCACCTCTGCAGAAGGGAGCTGTTTCTCTTTGACATCATCTCCCGGTCCAGATGCTCCTGCTCCTTGCTATTCATGGCGCCAGCAGTCGTTTAGCGAGGCGTTTGCAAAGAGACAACAGTATGCATCCAACCATCCTAAGGTGCAGCAGCTGACTGTGCTCCTGTCCAAGTTGAT
This sequence comes from Phyllomedusa bahiana, assembly GCA_025379985.1. NCBI lineage: Eukaryota > Metazoa > Chordata > Amphibia > Anura > Hylidae > Phyllomedusa > Phyllomedusa bahiana. Next base: position 10,489 of record JAODAL010084396.1, read on the forward strand.
GGTATTGCAGTCCCTCCCTTTCCAAATGGTGGACTCTGCACCATTCAGAGAACTAATGGCTTGTGCTGAGGGCCCAATGGAGAGTTTTCCAAGCCGTAATTTCTTTTCCAAAAAGGCAGTACCAGCACGTTCATAAAATAATGTAGAACAGAAAGTGGGCCTTCCTTCAGCTTATCGGTTTGTTCTAAGGTGCACGGCAGCGCAGACGTCTGGAGCTGTAACTATGGTCAGGGCCAGTACATGTACATTACGGACCTCTGGGTGAATGTGCTTCCTTACCAGGCACACCAACATCTTGGATATGAGACGCCGCTTTCTCCTCCTCGTTGTCAAACTGCGGCTCCTGCGCCAATGTCCTCCTCCTCCTCCACCACCACCACCTCACTCCACAATACTGCTCCATCATACCACATGTTAGGGCACAGCGGTGTCACGCAGT
>JAODAL010084397.1:0-10927 GCA_025379985.1 Phyllomedusa bahiana
ACACCACTGAGGGGTCATTAATTTGCCCTGGGAACTATTTTGATACTAGCAACTGAACCGCTACTAAAAAATATATAAGTCTGGAAATGCAAGTCCACCTCGTCAATGGGTTTTGAGTGTAGCTCCTTAAGAGGGGTAGCCCCCCCACAAAAGGAGAAGAGAATTTGTCCAGAGATGGGGAAATGTGATTTGGGGAAAGATACCGGGGTGCCGATACAGGAAAAAAGGGTTAGGAAAACACCCTAAGTCACACTTATAATTCCCTTTCATGGAGTTTGCATGAAGAGTGTGTGCTCTTAAATAGTGAACGCCCCCCATCGATACCAGGTGTAAAACAGGAGGGGGGGGGGATGATACTGAGCAAAGGGCAATTTGAAGTGGGAAAAGCGGGGCAAAAGGGGCCTTTGTCACATAGGAGATCAACGACAAATTTTTAGCCAAAAATCCTCCAAACATATAAACAGGAAGCGGGGGGTTTTTACACAATACAAATAAAAATTGGTGTTGTAGTCCCAAAAAAAAAAAAATCAGACAGCAAATCAGGGGGGGAGCAGGGGTTCACAGGAGAAACATACCATTACAAAAAACGGAAACAGGGGGTTTTATAATCAGGATGTCACTCAGTTTCAGTACAAAAAATTAAATGTTGTAACATGACTGCACCAGCAGAATATGAGGCAGCCTTTCAGGGAAACCCAAATCATTGGGGGTGTGTTTTTGAGAGGGCGGGGCTTGTGTTCTGCGTGGGGCTGTGGTTTTTTGTTCCCCCTGGGGTCTCTGCTCCCTCCTCCCCAGGGGGGGAGTAGTCTGGCATGAGTGAGAAATCAAGCCCCCGCTCCTGTTTAGCGGGCCCGGGGGGAAGAAAAACCCGCTTTTTTGGGCCAAAATGGAGGATTGGGGTAAAAAGAGGCGGGAGACGCAGCAATGTGGTTTCCCTTGCACCCCCGAGTCTGAAGAACTTTAAAAAAGCCGCAAGCTTCATCCAGCAAGGAAGACCCTTCTGCTCAACTGGGGAGGGGGCCCCTTCCGGGGGCCGGAACAAGCCGATGCTCAGGGGGGGTGAGGCCATTAGAGGAGGAAGGCGGGGGGCGGGGGGGGCCTGGGGAAAATCGGTACCCAGTAAGGTTCCCGGGTGATGGTCACCTCCGTGAGTATAAACCCAAAAGGGACCCGAGGAGGCTCCGGGAGGAGCTGCGCATGTGAGGGCCCAGCGGGGGGTGCCCCCCAAAAAAAAGAAGAAGGGGCTGCAAAGCCAAGTAAACCTCCCAGCGGACATTATGAACGGGGAGGAAGGGCAAACCCATGCTGAGGGAGAAAGCGCCCCTTAAGGGAGAAACTTTTAAATGAGGCCCGCTTCCAGGAGATGAAAGGGGGAGGAAGGAGAAGGCGGAGGGGCGCCCCGCGCCCCAAGTGGGGAAGACCCTGCAGTGGAGGAGGACATGGATGATGAGAGTGCCCCACCGGGAACCACCTGGTGGCCTGCCGGAGGGCCCGACAGGGGGCCCCCTCCAGCAGGAGCGTTGTCACCTTGCCGCACGGGCGGCTGGGGGATGAGAGCAACCCGGCAGCCCGGGGGGGGCCCTAGGGCACAGACCCACTCCTGGTTTTCCCCAGTGCGTTTCCGGCTTTGCTTTGAATGAGTACCAAGGAGGGCCCCTGGGGGCAGTAAAAAAAAGCTAAGAAGACCAACACCAGGGCAGTCAAATTCGTGTATACCCCCTCCCGGGGCCCCCTGGGTGGGCCGCGGGTCAGCCCACTGTATGAGCCCCGCTTTAGCCCAGCCCTGCCTCAGTGGACCCGGTGCAGGGGGGGGAGAATGGGTACCCAAACATGGCGGGGAGCTCTGTCCTGTTTGCAGTAGCGGGGAAGGAGCTGGCGTTTTTACCGGGGGCTGAAGAGCCGACAGAAAGGTAATGGGAAGGGAGAGGAAGGCTCGGCCGAAAGTGCCCCCAACGGGAGGGGGGAGCGCGGGGCGCCAGAGTGGGCTCCGAGACCCCCTGGTGGCTCCAACTGCGATGACGCGGGTTCCCTTCGGGGGCAGAGATGCGTGAAGGGCCACCGGGTGAGACGGTTTGCGCCCCCAAAAAGGATTTGGGCCCTTTGGACTTAAACCTCGTTTTGTATTGGTGCTGCGGCCCAGAGGAGGGGCGCCGGGAAAAAGGATCAGCAGCTTTCCCCCTTGGTCACGGCCCCCAAAAAAAGGGGTACCGATGAACAGAGGGAAAAGGCAGGGTGGGGGGGCCTAAACAGGGAAACGGCTGTCCCCCCCCGCCCATAAGGGGTTTTGGGGGCCTGCCTGGGGGGGTCATTTTGGGCCCCGGGGTCCCAGGGATGCTGAGGTACCCCCCCATTATGGTTGCCCCCAATTTCCACCGGGGCCCGCCAGTTGAGTGAGGGTATAATTTGGGGGAGAAGAGGGGGGGGGTGGAGTGAGAAAGTTTTTGTTATGTATGGGGGCCTTGGTGTGGTGTAGTGGGGGTGGGGAAGGAAGGGGGGCACGATTGTATTATGAAGGGGGTTTGGATGCATGGGGGGTGGGTGGTGGAGGGTCATGGGGGAGTGTGGGGGGGGGGGGGCCGCCCGGTTGCCCCCCCACGTGACATGCCCTGTACGAGTTTTGCTAATTTCGCGGCTGGGGGGGTAGGGGTCCCCCCTTGCCTCGGCTTGGGACGGCCTTTGCAACGACGTTTTTGGGGCTCTAAAGAAGGGGAGAGATCGTAAATTAGGGGGTTAGGATTTGATCTATCCTTCTGGATAAGAGGCATCCCTCTCAGCCTTCCAGAGAAAAAGGGGGGGCAGCCCACGTGTCTCTCCCGCCCCCCGGGGAGGGTTTGTCCCCGTAGGAATGTAGCCCGTCTGGGGTGGGTTGGCAATGAACATGTCCGCCAAGGGCAAAAGTGGTTGGCTCCTGCAAAGAGGGGCTTCAAGGAAAAAGACTTTACCTTGATAATCCCAGGGGACCCCGATTCGATGTCAGCTTTGTTCGGCCGGGGGCCTTGAGCTCTTCTGGTCGCCCCAGGGGGGCAAAGGACGACCCGGGGCGAGACTTTGCTGTCCAGGGGGTGTCTCGTCAGAATAACTGAAAAAGGGTGCCCTTTTCTAACTCGAACAGTCACTCTCTTGTATTGACATCATGACGTGGCTTGGCCGATACGGGGAGGGTGGTGGGCGCCCCCAAAAAAACAGGCAAATTTTGGCATCTGGTCAGGGCTTGGACATTTAGGGTAAGCTCAGGGTTTCGGGGAATAGGGTTCCCCAATTCCATCTCTACCTTCCCGGAAGGATCGATCCAGATTTTACCAGGGCAGCCGAACTGTGTCACAGATGCGGCAGCCCCCCTTTTAAGTGCCCTGCACCGGCAGAAGTGCAATCGTGGGGGGCCTTGGGTCACCTTGCTGCTTTCCGTCCAGATTCTTTCCCCTTATGTCCAATTGGGAACCCGTTCGCCCGGCCCCACGCCCCTTTTTGCCAAGCGGTAAAATACCCCCGGGGGAAAAGCCATAGGCTTTCTGTGGGGGGGGGGAGGGCAGCGTTAAAGGAGGGGGGGGCCGTGGGGAAAAGGGGAACAGAAGCCCGCTGCCCAACTAAGCGTCAGGAAAGCGAAAAGAGAGCGGGAATGGCGAACTCGGAGCCCTCGGGCAATGGGGAACTGGGGTACCTCTGATCCCCCCCGAGGCTGATGCCCCGTGAGGCCCCAAAGGAGATGAATGAACGGGGAAAAACGGGGCTCCAAAAAGAGGAAGGTGCCGTTCCTCAAACCCCCCCGTTTTCCAGCATGGATGGGGAAAGGGAAGGGGCAAAAGAGGAAGCGGGGAAAAAAGAAAGGGATGTAAATCTTCTCCCACCCCCCCAATCCCAAAAGGGAAATTAAACCCCGCCCCCCCTCTGGTTGAATCTCTCAAACCTTTTTTCCTTCCCCTGGGTGATGCCCCCTCACGGAGGGGGGGCCGGGGGTAAGGTTCCGGAATTGCGGTGACCGGGGCCCTACAGGGGCCCCGGTCCCCCCCCGGGGGAAAAAACATTCCTCGGGGGGGGGGGACTGCCTAAACCCAGGGGAAAAGGACGGAGGGGGATATGGACAATCTTTTCCCTTTAAAAAGGGGACAAACCATCGTCTGAAGGGAAAATGGCAGGGTGGGGGGAGAAAAAAGCCTCTAATTCATTCACCCAGGATGGCGACGCCCCAAACCGTGACCTCATCCATTAACTTTCCCAGAAAAAAGTCAGATAGGGCTGGGTTTGCGGCGTTTAAATTTTTTTTGGGGCCGATTAGACCAGACATTATTTTTTGCGGGAGACCGGCCCCAGATTCAGGGGCAGTGTTTAAGTAAAGGGAGGGGGCGCCGCGGACCTCCTACTGGTCTCTTGCAGCCGAGCCGTATACGGAGTGGCCTACTTTTACAGCACCGGACAACCCGACGGGTGATTAAATTTAGAAAGGGGGGTTTCCCTATCTTAGTGTCCTCATAAGGGACAGGAACTTCATTAGTTAAATCATGGTCCCAGTCCAAGTGGGACCGAAAGTGTCTTTTATGAGGGCAAGCCCCATCTTTTTACAAGGGGGGTGGTCTTTTGGGGGGCTTCAATACTGTCACGAGGCCCCAGGACAGGGGAGGTTCCAGAGACAATACTTATGACAGCTCGCGTTGAATGCAAGCTAGTGAGGCCGCCGGTGGAGTCCCAAATCCGGCACACCCCCGCCACGCGGGGTTCACCTATCATAAAAGGGGGACTGTAGGTCTAGGATAGACAGGTTTTATTAAAGGAGGGAAACCCTCTCTTTACGGTGTCTGCTTTTTAGGTGGAATTCTCCGCCACTGTTTTTAATTTTTTTTTCCTGAATGTTACGAAACCCCCCCCCCCCCATGGGAAAGGTTTTCTGACTCAATTCGTCTCTTTGGGGAACGGAGATAACAGTCCCCGAGGATTTTTTTTTGAGCCAGGTAATTGAGGTCTGTGCAGTATTAAAGGGTGAGTGGTGGGAGATGTTCAAACAAAGGGTGTCCCCAAATCTTCCGCCCCTCCGGCCCCAGGGGGCCCGAGCAGGATCGCCTTACCCGGTTGAGGAGGAAACTCGAAGTTTGTCTCGATGGGGGGACCCCGAGGGATCTCCAGAGTGAAGCCCTTGTCATAGGTTCAGTACGATAAAAACCATCTTTGGTTTTTTTAGGGGATTATGGGAAATCCCCTCGCCCCCCTCCTTTCGAAATGCAAGAGTCAGTGAATAGTAATTGTGTTGGACTGATTGAGATCAAAGATCTAATCAGGGTTCCCGGAGGTCGTCAGATCCCATACCACATCTATGGCGAGGAGGGCTTGATCGGGGTAGGATTTGGCTTTTCCCGGCGAAACTTTTTTCCGAACCGGGAGTAAAAAACCCTCTCTTGTGTTTTTTACAGAAGGATCAGAGAAAGGGAAAACAGCCTGGGGGATTGAGGGGGTCTCCCCCAAAAAAAAGCCCGGACCTGTTGGGTTTTAAAATCGAGTTTTTATAAGACCTTTTAAGGGCCCCTTGGCCCCCCCCTACTGAGGTAATAAATGGTGCTCTCCGCAGACATTCTGCAAAACAATGAGGAGGTCACTTTTGGGCCTTTCCCAAAAGGGAAAGATCCCTCCCACATTGGAATTGGCGCCCAAGCGCGCTCAAAGGGAAAGAAAAATTCTGGCAAAGGGGCTGTTTTAACGGTTGGTAAGTTTGACCCCCGCTCCCTTTTAGGGGGCCCGCACTGCCCGTTCAGGTCGCAGAGTTAGTGCCGTGCTCAGTGCCGGGGAAATGTGGGGCAGGGAGGGCGGGCAGGAAGGGGCTTGTCCTGGATCGCAAAAGCGTTTGATCATGTTAACCATGAGGACCTCGGGGCCTCCCCGGATATGGGGCCCGCCCGGGGGTTTTTTGATTGGCTTAAAACCCTTTTACCAGGGGGAGGTTTTTTTCCACTTGTTTAAAATTGGTTGGCGCCCTTTTAAGGTGGTTCTGGGGGTTTGCCAGGGGTTTCCCCTGAGCCCCCTACTGTTGTGTTTTCGATCGATCCTTTCCTTAGGAGGATGGATTGTGGCCCGTGGCGGGGGTGGGTGGACGAGCGGGCCCGGGGGGCCACTCTGAGGGTTGGGGGCTTACGTGAGACGTAAACACTTTGTGTCCTCGCGAGGGGAGGGGGAGTGGTGCTTCAGGTAGAAGGCTAATCAGAGTCCTGGGTCCAAAATCAACTGGGATAAGTGTGGAGTCTCTCTGGAGGAGGGGAATTTCCCGATTTTGACTCCCCGGGGACCCTTCCAGAGCCCCAGGGGTCGGCAAAATTCTCGGGATTGAATTTTTGGCCCAAGGGGATTACCCACTCAAAAATGGGACAGAGGCTTAAGATTGCCGCTCAGAAGGTGGATCAGTGGAAGGGTTGGTCTTTAACCCCCGGGGAAAAGGGTAACTGTCAAAACTACCTGCTCCCTTGCTGTTTATCTGGGCAGTGGTTATCTTGCCGAACCTTTTTGGACTCGGGGCTACAGTCTGTTCTTCCAGATGTTATGGGGGATAGGTGAAATAGCAAGAGGGGGTTTTACTTACCCTCGAGGAGACTAGGAGGGTTGGGGGTTTGGAAAACCCCTTGGTGCCTTGTGAAACCTTTTTAAGATCAACCTCCAACCTCTGGGAAAAAAAAGGCTCCTCGGGGTATTTCCCCGTCGGGGGTGGTTTCGGCCTTTCTTCAGGAATGGAGACCCGGGGGGCAAGTGAAGGACTTGCCCGCCTCATGGGCATTCCCGCCCACCTGCCGGTTCTGAAGGGTTCGCTCGGGGGGTCTGGGATGGGGAAAACAGGAACCCGCGGGAAATTCCTTAAAAAGGGTTCGTTGACCCATTTTTCCAGAACCTCTGGCCCTCAGGGGGCCCAAAACCGGGTCTGGAGGTTGGGTTGCGACTTTTTAATTCAAACAGGATCCCCTCGAAGTTTTGGGACTTGGCTTGGCGCTGCTTCCATTTGGGGAATGTGTGTGAGGGACAATCGAAGTGTAGGAGCTTGGGACCGGGGGTCCTGCGGGATGCGGTGGCCTGTGGAAGCATGGGCCACTTCTTGCTTCTTGTCCCTTTAACACAGGTTTAAAACCAGGGTGGGGGGCTCCATTGGTGGGCCCCCGGGTGCCCCGGTCTCTCCCTTTCGGAAGGGCCTATGGAGCATTCAGACACCTGGGGGGGTCGGGGCCGGAGACTTTTTTCTAGTTAGCTTTTGGGTCAGGTACACACGGGGACGCGCGGGGCTAGTATACGCAGGGAAAATCCCCCCTGGATGAGGGGGTTTGGGAAATTCCGGGACCTGGGAAGATGCGCTCTCTGGAGTACGGGGGTCGGGGCAGGTAGAGCCTCTTTCCCTTGGGGGCTTTTCCTTTGGCGTACCCCAGCTTTTCGTCTCCCTTTCCCGGGGGTGGGGTGATTCTGCACTGAGGATTTTTGTTTTTTTTTGGGGGCTGTGTGAGGTATAGGGCTTGCAGGGGCCGAACTTGGGCTTTCGGGGTGTTGGAAAGTCTGAGTGGGGTTTTTTTATTTTATTTTATATATTTTTGTAGTTTTTTATGTTTATAATTTTGTATATTTGTGTATTGTATAGGTTGGGGTTTTGGGCTTTAGAGTTAGGTTGGGGGGTAGGGAAAAGGGGGGGGGGTTTGTTGGATATTGGGGGGTTTTTGGACTTGAGGACCTTTGGGGCATTTTTGGGGGAAAAAAAAAAATAAAAAAATTTTGGTGATCATGGACGCCCTTTTCATGGCTGGGGGCATGGGGGTGGGGGGTCATTCGGGGCCAAAAAAAAAGGGGGAAAAAAAAAAAAAAAAAAAAGGAACAAAAAAACAAAAAAAAAAAAAAAATTTAGTGGTGTGTTGGTTGTTGGTGTCTTTTTTTTTTTTTTTTTTTTTGTTATTGGTGAGGAAGGAAGAAAAAAAAAAAATAAAAAAAGAAAATTGTGGTGTTTGTTTTTTTTTTTTTTTTTTGTTTTGTTTTGTATGCAAAAGGGCCCCGGGCATCTTGGGTTTAATTTTTGTTTTTGGGTTTTTAGGTAAAAATTTTAAATTTGGCTTTTTGGGGGAGTGAGGTTGGTCTGGACCGGTGATAGTAAACCGTAAAAGAGGGCATTGTCCTGTGTATTGGGTTAGATATTTTTGGCGAAATTTTTTATTTTTTTATTGTTTGTTTTTTAAAATTTTAATAAAAGAAAAACGGATTAACTAGGATCGTAAAGTAGTACACATGACTGCACCAGCAATAGTGCGTGAGCCTGGGTATAATACAGGATATAACTCAAAAAGACAGGTAAGTAATTAATGTACACAGTGACTGCAAACCACAAATAGTGAGTGAGCTTGGGGTATAAAAAGGGTGTAACTCGGGTCAGACGGAAATAATGTATACAGTGACTGCACCCGCGAATGTTTAGTGCAGCTCTGGATATAATAAGGATGTAATCGGGTCATATAGGGAAAATATGTATGTACATTTACTCACAGCGAATGGAGTGCAGCTCTGGGGGAAAATACGGATGTAAATCAGGGTAGTACAGGGTAAGTAAGTAATGTTGTACATACATAGTGACTGCACCCGCAGAATAGTGAATCAGCCTGGGGTACAAAACATTGGTTTGGTGGGACTGTTACTACATTTAAAATCTTGTATGATATGGTATATAGGGATTATTCCATACGCACTCACTATTTTCTGTTTGGCAAGGAAACCCAAACAAGCTTTTCTAAAACCCTCTTAACGCTTTTACAGTATAAGGGGGATATTTTTGTCCCATATAATCATTGTACAGTGATATTAGTCTTTCTGAGCAAGCCCATTCACTGCTAAAAAAGAAAGAAAAGGGATGTAGAAGTTTTAAGCTCTGAAGCGGGGGGAATTGTCAATGCAGCTGTGAAGAATAATGCATCCCTCAGATGGGTGCAAGGTAAATCGATATTATCTTTTGGGTTTTATGTACAAAAAAATCCTATATGCAAGTTGAAAAAGTGTGTTAAAGGTGGACAAAAGCTTCGGCTCCATGATAATTACAATTTGTACAAATTCAGCACAAACCAGTGAATTTTCTTACTTTTTGGATGTTTTTTGGATGCAGTTTCTCTTCTGGTAAAAAAAAATCCAAAAAGCCGTGTGAACATACCCTGACACAACTGCAGTTCCTCTGCTGTACTCTAAGTCCCAACCACCTTTCCAATCAAACAGAGACACAGGAAAGGAGCCGACTCTGATATATAGGTTTATATGATAAGGGGAGAAGCTGAGCCTGGATATATAGGGGTTTTATGATAAGGAGAGAAGCTGAGCTCTGTGATATATAGGTTATATGATAGAGGAGAGAACTGAGCTCTGTGATATATAGTCCGATCAGGATTTACTGTTTTTTTACTCAGAAATTCTCTTCTAAATCATATAAACCTATATATTTCTGAGATAATCTTCTCTGCTCTATCATATAACCCTATATATCACAGAGCTCAGCTTCTCTCCTCTATCATATAAAACCCTATATATCACAGAGCTCAGCTTCTCTCCCCTATCATATAACCCTAAAATATCACAGAGCTCAGCTCCTCACCTCTATCATATAACCCTATATATCACAGAGCTCAGCTTCTCTCCTCTATCATATAACCCTATATATCACAGAGCTCAGCTCCTCTCCCTCTATCATATAACCCTATATATCACAGAGCTCAGCTTCTCTCCTCTATCATATAACCCTATATATCAGAGCTCAGCTCCTCTCCTCTATCATATAACCCTATATATCACAGAGCTCAGCTTCTCTCCTCTATCATATAACCCTATATATCACAGAGCTCAGCTCCTCTCCTCTATCATATAACCCTATATATCAGAGCTCAGCTCCTCTCCTTCCATCACATTCTTCTCTCAGATAGGGCAGCCTAAGCCACCAACAGGTTTTCTTTAAAGGGAACCAGTCACATTGAAGTATCTAACCTGCAGACAATATTTTATAGCACTGGAGGGGTGAGTAGATCAATATATAGTTCATCGGGAAATGATTTAGTAGAGCTTGTTACCTTTTCATTTAAATTCCTACTTACTCTGGGTTCACGAGTCCAGTAGGCGGTCTTATCAGTCATCTCTGTATACATACTTATAGAGGAAAGGCTGTCAATCACTGATAAGGCCGCCCACCGGACACCCTAAATTTAAATGAGTAAATTACAAGGTCTTTTGAATTTGTCCCCACTAAACTATATAGCAATCTGCTGAGTTTCTCTTGCTCTATATCTTGCTACCTTAAATCAGATCACTGTTGTTAGGTGACGGCTTCTCTTTAAGTTGGGGGGTGAAAGGTAAAATCAGTCCAAAAATTAGGCCTTGGCTTCTTTGTCCTTGCTTAGAGATGCTGTGTAATAGTGACACAGACCACACAACGCTGCATGTACATACACACAACACTCGGACACTACACAATTTCCTTGCATACAGCGGCCTAAATCCCAGAGGCAAAGCGAACGAGACCTGGACAGTCCTTCCCCAAGTAAAAAGCCAACTACCATTCTGGAACCCACGATACAGGGCCAGGAAGTGTCCAAACCCAAAGACCATGAAGGTAGGAAGTGGGAGCGTAAGGCCTCGTTCACACGGCGGCTTTGGCTGTGGGTTTGGCCGCGCTCCCGCGGCCAAAAACCTTGTCCTAACCTCGGCCACAAAACTCGCGTCTCCCGTCGCGGTTTTTCGCCCGGGGCGGGGCTGGTTTGGGGCGCGGCTACGCGAGGGGTTGCCCCCATGCAAATTAATAGCAGGGGAAAACTGCACCGCCAGCCGCACACCAACCGCGGCGACACCTGCGGCAACACCCGCGCGCCCCCCGCGCTGAGGACTCCCTGTCAAGAATTGACAGGAGAGTTCTCAAACACGCGCAGCAAGGCCGTGGCCAAACCTGGGTGGGAACAAATTG
>JAODAL010084398.1:0-10927 GCA_025379985.1 Phyllomedusa bahiana
AGATTTAGCACAGGAGAACTCTATTTCCTGGATATATATCTGTATGACAATAACACACGGTATATTTGAAAGGTATTTCACCCCCAAAACTGCCAAAAAGGAACCTTTCTCCACTCAGTATCATTTTCAGCAACCCACAACTATTTAAAATATATTTCTTTGTATAGGAGATTTGGAGACGGTACGTTATACAATTACTGAACCCCCAAAACTTTTTTCAATGAGAATAATTTACAGCAACCAACCACAATTTGAAATACATTTCTTTAAATGGGAGATTGGGTAATGGTCTGTCATGCAAAACTCTACCCCCAAAAGTGGAAAAATAAAATTTTCTTCAATCCAAATAGTTTGCAGCAAGCAAACAGTATTTGAAATAGATTTATTTCTATTGGATATTTGGTAACGATGTCTTCTGAAATAGCTCTACCCCCAGAACTGCAAAAATGAACTTTTGGGCACTCAATAAAATTTTGACCAAATAACCACTATTTGAAATAGATTTCTTTCTATGGGAGATTTGTTAACAGTGTCTTATGCAATAGCTGTACCCCCCAAAACAGCAAAAAAGAAGTTATGGCTACTCAATAAAATTTTGACCAAGTAACACTATTTGAAATAGAATTCTTTCTGTTGGAGATTTGTTAATGGTGTCTTATGCAATAGATCTACCCCAAAAACAGCAAAAATGAAGTTATGGGTACTCAATACAATTTTGAACAAGCAACCACTATTGGAAACAGATTCTTTTCTATAGGAGATTTGTTAACGGTGTCTTTTGCAATAGCTGTACCCCCAAAACAGCAAGAATGAACTTTTGGGCACTGAGTATGATTTTATGACTAGGATGTTTATAAGAGTTAGGTGTTATGTGAGCCTGCAAATGTCGCTAAATAACAGCTTCTGGGTTGAGAAAGATGCAGCCAGCAATATAAAACTCCCTAACTATTGCTGTCTATGATTCTATAAGCTTGCTTTCAACCCACCTAACTAATCTAAATAGCAGCTTTTCCTGTCTAAAATCGTTGAGAAATCGTATGCCTGCATGCCTGCAAGCAAGCACACAGAGAGTAGTCTGTTCAGTACAGAGAGTGAACTGGAAATGGCGTTTCACAAGGGAATACATTGAAATACATATAACAGGGTCATGTGAGTTTAGCAGCCAATTAATACCTACATCCTCAGTGATTACGTTTTTGACACTAAAACTGGCGTGTCAAACGCGCATGTCGAACGAGAACTGTACTCGAACAAACCTTAAAATGCTTGGTTCGGTTTGCATTCTAAAAAATCGAGAAGTTCGACTTGAGCTTAACTTTTCTCAAACGACTCAATCATCACTAGTATTGGGAAGAAATATTTCCTCTTGTATGAGACAATTGTCCCTTCCTATGGATCAAAACTTTAGGGTTATGGGTGGACAAGATGTAATTGTGTCTTTTTTCAACCTTATATTCTATGATACTATATCACTATGTATCAAAGAAGTTGTTTTTATTTGAAAAAAATTCCATAGGGGCACTTGTTGTGCTTTAGGCTGCCATAAGAAATCTGTTAGCCCCTATTCCTTTTTCTAATGGGATAAGAAAAGAGTCCTGTTGCTTTGTTTATATTTCTTACATGCGATAACCAATACTGATTGCTGTAAATCGGCTGGGTGCAGCTTCTGTGCTAACATGAGCACCACAATTTACCATTAATTGCAGTTAAAAGATTGCAATTAGGAAGTATTAGTATATCTATTTAGAGAACGTGTGTAACGGACAGTATCAAAATATGAAGTGTTCTGCTATTGTAGTGAGCTTGGATTTAGAACTGTCTATGAAATGAGCTTTGTTCCATTGCTGACCTATGTATTGAGCATGGATTTATTACCATATGTACGTAGTAAGCACGTACAAGAACCATGACTGTTTCTATTAACATAAGTTGACTGACCTATGTTTTTTTACCATTTTTGTGCTCTTAGTTGCTTCTGGCACCTTATCTACACTATACAGTAAGCTTTTTCCCTTTTTTTTTTTTTATCTGTACACTGAACTTGGTTCTGTTACCATGTTTAAGCTTAGTTGGGCTGTCCCACCTAACTGGGATGCGCCATTACATGGGAATGCATATTATGTTTATTATATGCAATGTTTTGATTATGTTTTATGTGTTATGCTACACTATTTGCAATTGTTTTTATGGTTATGTTGGATGATGATGTAACTCCCATACTCCTTTGCTGCATCTTCCTCCTCCTCTTTTGTGAAGTCACATCCTCTATTGCCTCACTGTAGTCATTACTCCATCTTGTCCAGACATGTTTGCATAAAGCTGAGAGGAGAATTAGTTTTGACCGTGTTTATTTATTCTGTGTGTTCTCTCAAAGTACAGTAAATAAACTACCCTTAAGGCACATCCATTGCATCTTTCTTACTGGACCTCCACATTCTTTGGAAGGGGATTAATATAGCGAGTTTCACATATCTACCATATGTTTGTGCAGAGACTTCTCAGAACCCTTCAGGAATCTCTCTAATGTACATCAGTGGCAGAATATTCGTTTTGGTGCTACCAAACAAAAAACTATTTTTTGGGAACCAGCATAAAAAAAATCATAGAGACTGTCTAACAATATTTTATTAACGACATAATTGAAGGAATATAATCACCAAAATGTAAGTGTCAGCAAATAGAACTACCCCAGTATAAATGTAATCAATAATTAGCCAGTTAATTAATATCCTTCACCTAAAAACAACACAAATCTCCTAGTGTAAAATTAATATACTAAAGAAAAACCCAATATATTAAAACAAGGCAGGGAAAAGAAAATCATGCATTTCACCTCAGTTTTTTTTAAAAAGGGACAAAACCCGTTTCTTACTGGTTTCATTCTGTTGCGATCATGTACAACTCTTTTTGTCAGAAAATGAACATCATTTAAAAAATTTTTCGAAACAAATTGACGACCTTCATTTTGCTACCATTTTTGTCCTAGTTGCCTCGGTACCTTACAAAAGTTTCTTAAGCTTGTTTTTTTAACAATCTAACACTGAGCTTGATTCTGTTTCCATTTTTTTAATTTGTTCTGGAACTGATCATTCACATAACCATTATTTAATAGGTGGGAAAAACCTAAAGATTTCTTCAGTGCACGTGTTAGTTATTTTTATCCCCCAAATTTTCCACTTTTGGGAAAACCCCCAAAAATTTTAACTCTATCTTTGAAATTAAAGGGGGTTTTCCATCAAACGTTTTTTTAGAGCCTGTTCTTCACAGCCACTTTAGGGTCCCCTTTCGGCTATTTTGTAGCAAATAGCTGACATTATTCTTCCTTTGCTTTTCCTAACTGAGCCTGTTAGAGGGACCACGGTGAACGAAGGGGATATTAACCACAGGGCAAGAAAGCACAGAGTTCTACAAGATAACAAAAAGAAACGCAAAGAGACAGCACAACCACAGTCCTCCAAGCGTGTGCAGCAAGACCTTTCGTGCAGAGACCAATCACCACGGCCACAGCTGCAACAAACGGAAGTAGAAAATAGTATTAAGGTCTGGTCAGCACTGCACTTAAGAAATATATTAAATCTTTATTGTCCCAAAATAAAACTGAAACATTATCTCTAAAAGCTAATGAAAAACATTGAAAAGTATAGAACCTGCGTTTTCGGTCTGCCAAAAAAATATAAACCCTTAGTCATAACCACACACTACCAGACTGAAAACACAACTTATAAGTGGAAGAACAATCAATAAAAGTGTGCAATAACCCTTGATTCACCAAACCACGCCAAAAACGATTTGATAAAAAAAAAAAAAAAAAAAATCACTGTAAAGATAAAACAGAGATATTGAATAAAACACAAATAGAAAAATATTTAGCAAGTATTAATATATGTACAATAAATCCAGCTCTATAGTTTTAATCCCTGTGGAAACAAGAAATCAAGGACAGTATCCAGAACGCTTCTCTAGCAAAAAGGCATTTTCTCACAATCCCCCTCTCTGACCGGTTCTATTAACTCATTCAAATGGCTATAACTCGAAAGAAATTTGTAGAAACCATGATGCACATACGCGATATGCCGCGATGCTTCCGAGATAGAATGGAATCCAGTTGACCAAATGTCATATTATGCTCACTGATTCGAACAGAACAAATTCCTCGTAAGTGCAGCCAACACTAGTGAAGGTTGCCATACCGAGCAATATACAATATAAACAACCATGATTAGAACGGCATTATGAAAGATTTTATAGGGTAACCAATGCCCTGTAACTGTCGATGAAAAAGATGTGCACATAATCTAAAAAATGGACATAAATTGCATCTACCTGGCCACATCTAAGCAGCCCCTTAAAACTACGCCAATGTTTGATTGACACAGCCAGGTATTTATATAAACTGGGTGATAATGCATTGCCTAGAGTATATGCGCTCTTGAAACGAATTTGCAACCTATGTCAAGCATCCTTTTAAGCAACTGGGTCAGTATGTAGAATAGGTATATATTTCTTGATTATTTTACATATCAGATTAATTGTCTACTGACACCATAACTAAAATAGATTCCCCCTGTTTGTTTTTGGGAGCATTAACTATCCTGTTGGTTTTGACACAGGTAACCCGATCTTTGTTATCCGCCTATAATTTATAGGCCCTATCCAACAACAGATGAAGAATAACCCCTATTGTTGTAAACGCCTGGTTATAAGTGTTATTTTCTTATTTTGTATTTGATGTTATCATTAACAGGTACGTCTAGCCCCTAATAAACTCCCCTACTGGTAGATACTTACTGATATGTGCCGGATGGCAAACTATGAGGCGTGTAATATAGCATTACCTGACACTGGTACTTATAAAGTGGGAGGAGTGGCCACTCCGTTATAGACATTAAGTTTCAAATCCAAAAAAGATATCTTTCAGTAATCCGTGAGAGAACAGTGAATTGCACGTTATCCTCATTCTGAATTAGATATCTCACAAATTCCTGGCACGGAAGACACAAGACCAGTCCAAACTCAAAATATCATCTATGTATCATTCCGTACCAGAAAATGGGAGTCTAGATAGGGTAGACAAAGAATAGACATGCTTATCCTCCCACCAGGCGACATAAATGTTAGCCATGGAGGGTGAATACACTCGCACCCATAGTACAACCTAGTGTCAGCAGAAAAAATTGTTCCATTGTGAAAAAGGAATAAATATGACAGCAATAAAAATCTATAATAGCAAGAGCAAAACTTCCTTGATTTCAGGTGTATAATCAGTAAAATTTAAACTCAATTGATCTCAACCGCGATAAGACCCTATCGTGACTAATAGATTAAATAATGCGATAATTATCGCATGTGGCCCAAGAAAAGCAAGATCCCACTGTATTTTATCCATAAACCTAAAGAACATCCACTGGAATCATAATATAGCCCCGGACATCTCACCACTAACGGCTGTAAATACTGATCCAAGCCATATCCCATCATTTTTCAAAGAGTGACCCCTATACCAGATATAATTAGTCTCAATGGGGGAGGAACTGCTGCTTGTGCACTTTCGGTAATGCATGAAATATTGAGTGACTGGATATTTGACTTTAAACAATTCGCCGATATTTTGAATCTAGGACACCAAATGTACAACCCTCTCTATCAATTTATCCAAAGTCTAGATAAAAATATTGGTTGGATCTGCAGATATTTTCGATATAGCTTTTCATCATTTTAACAAATTAATACTTCATTAACATACAAATCACTATCCCAAATCACTATAGAACCACCACCCTTTTGTACTGAATTCACGAACCACAATGTGGGGAATATTTTTGATTCTCATGTATTGCTCTTATGTTCCTCTTTATTAATATTTGGATTTTGCTCACAGACACTTGATTATGTAAATCCCTGAGCTCCTGTTCCATGATATTTTGGAATTGTTCCATAACAGGGGCCCGGGAATTAACCGGATAAAAATCGCGATTTTTCATCATGACTGTGAACAACATCCTATCCAGAAATAGATGCAATACCAGAACTCTCATTTCCTAAAAGTTGTAAGGAATAAAGAGAAAGCTTTTTCAGTAAACACCATATCTGAATATACATTTATGAAACATAATATCCAGTACAAATGTCATCCTGTTGGGTATCACTGATCAAAAAACTGTTTCATGACTGATAAGAAGTCGTAATGAATTTTCTATTTACGTCCTTATAGTATTATAAAGATCACAATCACAAACGTCGGTACGAAACTTGTCCCGAGTCAAAACATCAATTTGGGTGGTTGTGTCAAAAAGCATGCTGATAAATTGATGATGAGTAATGTCCTCCTGTTACTCGGGGTTACATCTCAGCAGGCTCCCTTGCTGTGTCCATGTCCTCGTCTGTAACTCCTTGTATAACTCGCCTATGTTCCTCCCCCGCCCGACGGGTTCTTTTCCTCGTTTTCCACCCAGGATGTTTTTTAGCTGTTTTTTTTTTGTTGTTGTTGTGGCCGGGCATACGATAGATCTGAAGCAGCGATCCATCTGGTCAGTAGATGGCATGGTCTGATCTGAGTACCGTGGTTTATCGGATGTATCTCCATTGTCATGTTTAAAACCAACACGGTGAGTTTTCCTCTGTTTATTTTTCTTGTAGTATAGAGCTAGTGGGAAGTTTTTATTTTGCCACATATACACTTGTCCGGACACATAAGTCCTCTGAATCTCTAATGAACTTAATTTTTCTTTACACCTATAATGGAATTCCTCTAATTTAGTAATGTTATTTTTTACAATTTCTCATCCAACTTGTATTGAACACCGGATCCTTAGCAAACACTGTAATATCCTTTTGTAGACCGAAACTATAGGGGGGGGGGGGGGGGGGGGGGGGGGGGGGGGGGGGGGGTAGGGGGGTTTCCCCCCCCCCCCCAAATTTTTAGTTCAATCTTGCTCATGCTGTAAAATCAATTGCATGAGCTTTAGAAACAGTCCGTAAGAACTCCATTCCAGTCATTTATGAAAATATCATCACATTGAAAAGTCGGAATTTATTAATCCGAAGGCCTCTCGGCCCCATTGCTTTATATCCACATATGACTGGAGTTGACGCGATCCCACCATAATTTGATTTGTTTAGTCATGTTTAGTCTCTAATTCTATTACTGCAATTTTAGTATTAAAGTTATAGAATTTTGAGTGTCCGACAGAGACAAACATCAAAAAATGTGGGCTAAAGGGCGTCTGGCAGGATTTTCCACAGGGGTGAAAGCTGTTTCAAAAGTAGTGTCCATTTGATCATTGGCTTCATTAAGGTACAATGGTTATAAAAATAGCTGACGAAGGAATCCTGTTATTAATACTATTTGTAAGAACTGCACAGGTAAGACTCTAGGGAGCATGTAGTATAGGCCACTTGTATCACAAAAAAGAAAAGCAAAAGATACAGCTCACCACAGTCCTCCAAGCGTTGTGCAGCAAGTCCATCGTGCAGACCGAAATCACTCGGCCACAGGTGCAACAACGGAAGTATAACATGAGTAGTAGGTCCTGGTCACACTGCAGCAAAAAAAATAGTAACTAATTGTCCCATATTTAAAATGAATACATATCTCTAAAAAGCCAATGCACACATTGAAAAGTATGGACGGCTTCGGGTCTGCCAAAAAATATAAACCTTAGTCATAACACAAACTACTCAGACTGAAAACATCTACATATATGTGGAAGACATTCAATAAAAGGTGTGCATTAACCATGATTCACCAAAACACACCCAAAAACGATTTGATAAAAAAAACAAACAAAAAAGAAAACAACTGTAGATATAATCAGGAGAAATTGTATAAAACACAAATAGAAAAATATATAGCAAGTATTAATATAAGTACAATAAATCCCGCTCATAGTTTAAATCCCTGTGAAAACAAGAATTCAAGGACAGTACCAAACGCTTCTCTATCGAAAAAAGGCATTTTCTCCCATCCCCCCCACTGACCGGGTCTATTAACACTTTCAATGGCTATAACTCGTAAGAAAATTTGTAGAACCATGATGCACATCGCGAAAATGCCGCGATTGCTCCTGAGAAAGATTTGAATCCCAGTGTGACCACTTCATAAATAATGCACCCTGATACGAACAGAACAAATTCCTCGAAGTGCCACCTACCATATGTAGTTGCATACCGTCGCAATATACAAATATAAACAACATGGATTAGCACGGCAATTAATGAAAGAATATTTATAGGGTAACAATGCCCTGTAACTGTCGATGAAAAAAGAAGTGCCACTTATCTAAAAAATGACATCAAATTGCATCTACCTGTGCCACATCTATAGCAGCCCTTAAAACTAAGCCATGTTTGATTGACACTGGCAGGAATAATATAAACTGGGGTGATAATGCATTGCCTAGAGTATATGCGCGTCTTGAAACGAATTGCAACCATTGTCAAGAAATCCTTTCTAAGCAACTGGGTCAGTATGTAAATAGGTAGACCATTTCTTGATTATAATTACAAATCTGATTATATTGTCTACCTGAAACAGTACTAAAATAGGATTCCCTGTTTGTTTTTGGGAGTCTAAACTATCCCTGTTGGGTTTTTGCTAACAGGAAATCCCGAACTTTGTTATCCGAGAGGCCTTCGGATTAATAAATTTCCGACTCTTCAATGTGGATGAAATTTTCATAAATGACTGGAATGGAGTTCTTACGGACTGTACGCTAAAGCTCATGCAATTGAATATACAGATGACAAGAATGAACTAAAAATTTTGGACGCTATAGTTTTCGTCCTACAAAAGGATATACAAGTGTTTGCTAAAGGATCCGGTGTCAAACAATTGGATGAGAAATGAAAAATAACATTACTAAATTAGAGGAATCCATTATGATGTAAAGAAAATTAAGTTCATTAGAGATTCAGAGGACTATGTTCCGACAAGTTTATAAGTTGCAAAATAAAAACTTCCCTACGCTCTAACTAAAGAAAATAAACAAGGAAACATGCACGGTTTGTATTAAACATGACAATGGAGATACATCCGAATAAACCCCACGATTACCTCAACTCAGACCATCACAACTGACCATGATGGATCGCCTAGCTTCAGATCAAATCGTATGCCCGGCCACAACAACACAAAAAAACAAACAGCCAAAAAACTCCTGAGGAAACGAGGAAAAGCCCGTCGGGGCGGGGAGGAAACATAGGCCAGTAATAAGGGACAGACGAACATGGAACAAACAAGGGGCCTGCAGAAGATTTAACCCCAAAGGAAGGGCATTACAATCTCAAATTTTTCGGGCCCTGCTTTTTTACAAACCACAAATTATGTTTGACTCGGGGACTAAGTTTCGTCCCACGTTGATTTTGATCTTTAAATCTTGGACGTAAATAAATTCATTAATTCTTACAGTCAAGAAAAAAATTTTTTTTGATCAGGAGATACCCAACGGATACATAATACGAATAAGTTTCAAAAATGAAATTCAATTTTTTTACGAACATTTCCCTTTTATTTTCCCTTTCAAATTTTAGAAATAGAGTTCAGATTGCATCTATTCAGGGTAAGGATGTTGTTCACAGACATATAAAAAAACCCCGGGTTTTTAAAACCGGGGGAATCCCGGGCCCCTGTTAGGAACTTTTTAAAATATCATGGGGAAAAGGAGCTCAGGGGTTTACACATCAGTGTCTGTGAGGAAATCCAAACTTAAAAAGAGGAAATAAGAGCAAACAAGAGATCAAAAATAATCCCCCATTGTGGTACGTGATTCAACAAAGGTGGTTTCATAGTATTTTGGATAGTGATTTGAAAATGTTAAAAAAGTTTTTACAATTTAAATGATGAAAAGTATATCGAAAACTATCTGCAGACCCAACAAATTTTTTCTACCATTTGGATAAATTTGATAGAAGGGGGGTTTGACATTTTGGTGTCCTAGATTAAAATATGGCTATATTTAAAAAAGCAAATATCCAGTCACTCCAATATTTTTCATGCTTAAACCGAAATGCACAAGCAGCAAAATTCCCTCCCCCATTTAGGGAAAAATTATACGGGAAGGTCACTCTTGAAAGATGGGATATGGGGGGGATCAGTATTTTAAACAGCCTTTTGTGGTGAATTCCGGGCATATAAAGATCCGTGAGTTCTTAGATTATGGATAAAAAAAACAGGGGGACTCTGCTTTTTCTGGGGGAAGCGATAAATTTTTTCCATTTTTTATACATCCATTCGCACGATAGGGTTTTCATTATCGCGTTGCAAAAAGAGTAAAAAACTGATTATACACCTGAACCAAGGAATTTTTGCTCTTCATTAATTTTTTTTTTGTGTCAAATTATTTTCCTTTTTAATGGACAAATTTTTTCTGCAGACATTAGGTTTTTTCCCATGGGGTTCTAGTTATTCACCCCCCTGGAAACATTTATTCGCCGGGGGGGAAAAGTTTTTCTTTTTTGTTAAAACCCCCCTTTACCCATTTTTTGTAACGGGAAAATTAGTTTAATTTTGATTTTTTGGACTGGTCTTTTTGGGCTTCCGTTCCAGAATTTTTGAGATATCAAATCAAATAGGGAAAATTGCAATTTACTTTTTTTACGGAATACTGAAAAATAAAACTTTTTTGGATTTTAACTTAATGTCAAAACGGGCGGGCACACCTCCACATATAAGGAAACCAGTGGGGCAGGTAATGCTATTTACACGCCTCAAGTTCCATCCTGCAATTCATTAAGAAACTACCAGTGGGGGGGTATATTAGGGGTAGACGTACCCGTAAGATAACTACAACCAAAAAAGAAAAAACATTATAACCAGGCTTTTTAAAAAAAGGGGTTATTCTTAAATTTTTTTGGATGGGGCCCAAAATTTTAGCGGATAACAAAGTGGGATATCCCTTTTTCAAAAAACCAAAAGATAGTTAAACTCCCA
>JAODAL010084399.1:0-10927 GCA_025379985.1 Phyllomedusa bahiana
TCCCCCTTTACGTCACCACAAAAATTCAGGACATTAAACCGCCTTACCAAATTTTCCCCCTCTCCTGGATGCGGAATACAGAAAACCAAGTTTTGGCTCCTCCGAAATACCTTTATTGGGAAAAAATCCCACCCCTTTTTCCCCCGAAACCGCCTAAATAAACTCCAACAAAACTTTTTCACTTTATCTGGGCCCAAAAGCCCTAGATCAGAAAAACAAAATTCATATACCATGCGAAGGGGGTTTATCATACCCAATCTTTGCTATAAATTACAGCCCCCCCGTTTTTGAATCTATCTCAAATTCCCAATGCCCGGAAAATACCGGGGGGCACACTTGAAGATCATTCAATCCCTTAACCCAAAATTTAAAAAAACACTTCATAGTTCCCCGGGGGGCACTACTTTTACCTAAGTTTGAATTTCCCAACCCCTTAATCATTTAACCACATGTGGAACAAATATGCTTTTTCCCTTTGGGGCTAAAAAAAGAAGATACTTGCCTTGTATTCTGCTGCGGAGTCCCCACATCTTTCTCCTACATTGGCTACAAAAAGGGATACTACTATAGTTACCTTTACTAACGGCGAGCTCAAACCCTTTGAAAAACAAAACCCAGTTTCTTCTCCCAAAACCCAATTTAATAAAAACCGCAATCCATTCTTTTACAAAAATGGAATGACCTAAAAATTGTTTCACCCCTCCCCCCTTTTCAGAACTTTGTACTCGGGAAGGGGGGTTTGGAACGAGGTTTTTCCCCAAATAATTCTTCCCTATTATTAAATATCCTAAAAACCTTTTTTTGCTGTTAAAGGGGGAACAGATTTAAAAGGGTTTCAAAGGGGAAAATGGGAAACTGAAAAACCTCCAAAAAATTTTAGATTTTAACCATTTTCTCTCGCCTGAAATAGCAATACCATCTTCTTTCAGTCTTCCCCCTACAATACT
Source organism: Phyllomedusa bahiana (assembly GCA_025379985.1). Classification (NCBI taxonomy): domain Eukaryota; kingdom Metazoa; phylum Chordata; class Amphibia; order Anura; family Hylidae; genus Phyllomedusa; species Phyllomedusa bahiana. The sequence goes on from JAODAL010084399.1 coordinate 948, forward strand.
ACCATTTATTTCATTTCTAATGCCCCTGGCTGTCATTGCGCAAAAAGGAAAGCAATACGCCGCTCTCCCTCTCTGAAGTCATCTCTAAGTTTAAAAACAATACCCCTGCGGAAAACTGTCTTGTGACTCCGCCTCACCTTGTTCCCAAAAAAAGGCTCAAATGGTCTCTTTGGGTCCTTGCCCCAATATGCATAACCAATAGCATATATAGTTAGCAACAAATCATTTCTCTGACTAAAAGGGCCTTCCCCCACTAAACTGCTGTGTGTTCGTACATAAATGTGTTTCGAAACCTGCCTGAGCTTTATTGGTTAACGACGGTAACCCTGTACTACATCATTGTCTGTGATGCTATTTTACATTGTATGAAGTCATGGAAAAATTTGTTTTTGTTTTTCTTGTTACCCATGATCAGATTGTTCTCACCTCTATACTTTTTTCATATTGTATATGTCACATATCTTGCTGTAAGAAAATCTTTCAATAAAAAATCTATTGATAAAAAAAAAAAAAAAAAACACTTCAGCCCACAGAAAATTCTCCCTCACTCAAGACCGTAGGAGGAAGTACAAAAAAGTTATTGGTCGCAGAAAATGGCACGTGGTGCAAATATCAAAACTAGAAAATATTTGCAATTTTTTTACGGTACCAAAAAATAACAAAAACTGTACATGTTTGGTATTGCCAGATGTGTACCAACATGTAGAATATAGATAACACATCATTTTTACCGTAGATTGAACACGTAAAAGCAAAACACCCGCAAACATGGCGCAAGTAAAAAATATTTCTCATTTTGCCCCACTTAGAATTTTTTTGCAGTTTCCTAGTATATTCCATGGGAATATGAATAATATCATTAGAAAGTACATCTTGTCCCACAAAATAAAAGCCCTCATGTTTCTATATAGGTGGAAAAATAAAAAAGTTATGACTCTGGGAAAGAGGGGAGAGAAAAGCAAATGTTAAAAAAAATAGGCTTCGGGATTAAGGGGTTAACATTAGAGATGGGCGAATTGATTCTAACGAAGTGGAAATTTATTAAATTTCAGGAAATTCGGTTTTTGAACGAAGTCAAGTTTGGGGTACTTCGGGTTGTACGAAGTGTGCTTTTCATTTTATAAAATGGCTGCGAGCACATGCCTTACATGGGGCAAAGAACTCTGGAGGAAGAAGGTCATAGCCTGCATGACATTGCAGAGATGAAGCCAATCAGAGACCGGCGGGATTCTGTGACGTTTACCCGCCCCTATAAAGTCTGGGCGCGACGCTGGGACTCATACCGCTCTCACTGTACTGATCAGGGAAGGTGCTGCCGCAGCTGATTGTTACTGAAGAACTGATTTTTATACAGCGATTTTGTGGGTTCTCAGCTTGTCTCAGAGACTGCTTCTCTTAACGTTCTATTTCTTATTTTTGGGGGTATTGTATCTGAAATCCTGTGTGCGTCCCCGGCAGCTGCATATACATTAAACCTACTGCCCAGCACAAAATTCCCAAAGGGGGGATCAAAGCCAGTTACTGTTTATTCATTTAAAGAAACGCGTTTTTACAATAAAATACCACTTCATTTTTTGCGCCAATTCTTTGGCGCAATTTACACCCAAAGGGGTTAAATTAAGGTTGTTATTCAGCTGTGGTGACCCCAAAAAAACCGTCATTTTCACCGCCAAAAATATATAAATTTTCTTGTATAATTCACAAGCAAATTTTAATTACAATTTTACTCTTTTTGGTGGCGTAAAAAACCCCATTGTAACACGCTACAAAGCAGTATTTGGGGTGGCTCAATTTTTTGGCCAATTTACACCCGGGGGTTTTAATTTAAGCGTTTTTTTTTTAGCTGTGGGACCCCAAAAAGAAACCGTAATTTTCCCGCCAAAATTATACATTTTTCCTTAAGCCTAATCACAAGAAAAGGGAAATTACAATTTTATCCTGTTGTGTGGCGAAAAAACACGCTTTGTAACACGCAACAAAGCAGTAGTTTTGGGGGCTCAATTCTTTGGCGCAATTTACATCCAGGGTTTAATTAAGAAATTGTTTTTCAGCTGTGGTGACTCAAAAAACCGTCATTTTCCCCAAACCGCAAAATAAAAAATTTTTCCTGGTATCACTGCAAATAATGTTTCCCTTTTAAAACAAACTTTTTCCTAGACTTTTTAAAAAAATATTAACATCAAAAACCCCTAAATGGTTACCACGCATACCAGATGATACAGCATACGTGCATATCTGCCGGGGAGTAATCGCCCCGAAAAAGAGCGGCTCCGTTTAAAATGACAGAAAAAAACACTACAGCGGTATAGACCCCTTTTTAAAAATCCCACATCCCGACGCGTTCCCCCATACAATCTAGGTTCATCAGGGGATTCAAAATTTCTTCACGTGGAAAAAGTACCTATAAACGCAATACAATAACACATGACTTCCAAATTAATAAGGGGGACTGAATTGCCAAGTGCGCCAGGAAAAGACGATAGTCCCGCACACCCAAGTCGCTGGCACCCAAGATAAAGGGATACAAAAAATGTCCCTCCCCCTTTTTATGTCTAAAGGGCCCCCCGCAGAGTATAATAAACAATTCCCCATGTTTACAAATAATAAATTATACTATAAACTCGTTCCAGGTTCTCTGAGCATATGTGCATATTTTTTTGCTCAGGGGTTTGTAGGGCGTTCCGGAGACAACTCCCAAATGTCCGGAAAAAAATACTTTAAATTTCCGGTTTAGCATCCCCGGAAACGCGCCGCGGGGGGTGCTAAAAGCCGCCCGAACCACGGGGGTGCCGGGTTTTTCACAACAATGCACTGCCTTCGGTGGGAACCCCATTCATCCTATCCAACTCAGGGGATCAACCCCAATTCTTATAAAAAAGGTACTTAATTTAATTGCCCCTAACACATATACCACTAACTTCAGGTATCAATCCTTAGCAAATGTACTTATCTTAACCCCACCTTATCTCCCATGAAATGAAAAAAAAAACTAAGTGGGGACCTATATAATTAATTTTCCCAGAGCGAATTTTATATAAAAACATAGTAAATTAAACAGGATTTAAAAAACGGGCCAAAAAAGGGAACGTTCGGGGTCCCAAAAATTCATTTTTTCCACTGACATGGATTATCAAGCGTAAAATAAATGAATATAAAAAAAAATTTAAGGTATGCCTTGATAAATTTTCATTGGTCAAACTTGAAGAATCCAAGTGCCCCTTTTGGATATGCGAACAAGCAAACCCTGCAACAGGCCCAAAGATGAGCCTTTTCTATAAAACAACCAATTGCAGATCCATTTAGGCCCTTTGGTTTGGACAAGTCCATACGATAAATCCTTTGGGCCCCTTACACGGGATTCGCATCCCAATTTTCCCTCCTCTGGGGGGAGGGTTCTCAAAATTTCCCAAAAAATCAAAAAACGCAGAGATTCCCATTCACCATTTATGAATTCCCACACCTGTCGACAACTGGCATCTCTTCTATTTCGATACCCCCCAGAGTTCACCCCCCTTCTTTTTGAATTATTTCCTTGTTTTTTTCCCAATGTAATTGATGGGCAGGGGCATGACCATATGACTACTCCTTCGGCTACAATTGGCAAAATCACAAAAAAAAAAATTGTTTTCCCCCAATTTGGGGGCGCTTGTAAAAGACTTAGTTTTTTTTTATGTAGGACAAGCTACACATCCTGCCCACATTTAAACATCCCAAAGGTCCCTTTTCCAACCAATCCATAGGGGGTTATTGGGAAATAATAAACAAAGGATCACTATCTTTTATAGACTACCCCTCCGATGGGGTTTACGAGGGGGTTGAGGAAGATACCTTCAGACCTGATCCAAAACAAAAACCCCAGAAATTTTTTGAAATATGAGATTTTTCCTAAAAATTTCTGTCAAAAAGGGGTTCAACTATGGGGGCCTAGGGTCTCTTTATCTGCTTGGGGGAGTTGCCCCTTTAATAAGTTGTCCTGTTTTGTTTTTTGCATGCCTAAAGGGGCGTTTCCCAGGCCCTTTTTTTGAACCTCGATTAAAAAAATTTTTTCTCCTCAACAAACCTGACTGTCTCCTGAAGCCTCGTCCTGGAGAATTTTCTTTTTTAACTCCCCAAAGAAATTGCCCTTTTTTGGTTTTCCCTCTTACAGGGAATGGAGGGGTAATTTTTTCCAGTTAAAAACTATAGTTGCTGTAGGTTTCCTATACAAATCGGGGTTTGAATTTTCCCATTCAATCTTTAAAAAAAGGACACCAGGAAATAAACATCTCTCCTGCAATTCAAAGGGAAAAATGCATACCGAATTTTTCTTATTTGAGCTGCCCAACAAACCCCCAAAAACATTTTTGTGCCCTCCCCAAAAGAAATAAATTCTCGAGTACCTCCCCCAAAATAATATGGGGGGGGGCCATTGGTCATCTCCCCGGGTTTTGGGAAAACCAAAAGGTAGCCCCCCCAACCAGCCCAGGAACAGATTTGCATACTGGGGGGCAGGACCCCCATTGAGTGCCCCGAGCTGGTGAAAGGTCTGTTGCAAAAGACAAAAAAATTATGCCGTACCAAAATCAAAGAGTCTAATAACAAAAGCATTATGGGGGCCGAAATTCTATTTTTCTTGGGGAAACAAAAAAAATTTTTCGAATTGCCTAATCCCCTTTCATGTTGGGGATATTACAACAGGCGTCAACACAAAATAGAGCCTAAAAGTAAACCTCTTTTATCAACAGCAATCCCATCCAATCTACGCAAAAGGTAAATATCTCTTATAAAGATGGCAATGTAACCACGAAATCCTGAAGATGTTATCTAATAAATCCCCCACTTTTTTGGTAATTAAAACCCACACCTGAAACTAGGGGTCGTTTTTTAAAGGGGGGGACAACCCTTAGGGATCTTAGGATCGAATAAAAAGCGGTATTTGGGGATTAAAAGGGCTCATAATTTAAATCGATGTGAATGAGGCCCTCTCCCAATTTCCCCCACAAGTATCCCTCTAATTCCAAAGAAGGGTTTTTTTTTGTTGGATCCAGGAAAGAATATCAAATACCTTTTTATCCTTAAAAAAATCGTTAAAACACTGTTTATAAATGTCGTGATTTAAATAATATATTTCCCCCCTTATCGGAGGGTTTTAAAATTAAGACTTTTCTCGTTCCAGTGCGCAACGCTTTTTAATTCTTCTCTCGAGTTTATTGTGAAAGGGTAATCCGTTCGCCAAGTTTCGAAATTTTTTAAGCAATTTTGCAAAAATAAATAAATTTCACTGTATCCAGCTGACCCGGGGGCTTTCTCCACTTTTATTTCAGTTAGTTTTCCCCTCCTAAATTCTTCCTCCCCAAAAGGGGACACTAAAGTACGTATACCTTCCAGACCTGTGTCGGACCCCCAACTCCTGACATTTATCTTAAATTTTTAATTTTTAAAAAATTTATGCCACTTACTTACCACAAAAAATGACATCTTTGATCCATGAAAAACACATACCCTTGGGGTGGGGCACAAAGGGGGAAACCCCCCTCTGTAAATCGTAATTCTCTACTACTTTAAATTTTCTACGAAGATTGATTATCTGTTGATCTAGTGTTTTTTGTTTCTGACGATGTCTCAGCCAGATCGGGGCCCTCCACCCCTAAAAAAGGGGGGGGGATTGGAGTTGCCCCGAGGTGAGGAGGCTAAAAATCCATATGCACTCCCCTTCCCCAAATTCTGGGGTGGACCCCATTTTTTTAGATCTATCCCTCTTGTTCCCCCCCTTGGGCTCGGGGACTTTGTATTAGTACTGAAGATTCAGCGTCCAGATGACAAAAATTTTTCAGTAGTATGGGCTTTCAATTTTTTAAAAAATTAAAAGGGGTTTTTCCTTTCCTAAAAATTTTTGAAGGCCCTTATATATTGTTTACTTTCCGTGCCTTCAACCTGTCTGAATTTTTTCATAGAAAAATTTTTTAACTTGGTTCTCTCCTAGTGAAAACAGGGTCACTCTTAACTTTGATCCCTTTTTTAATCAAATTTTTTTAACTTTTTTAGAGGATTTTTTAATGTTTTATTTTCCCCTTTTAATTAGAATTTTCATAAGTCTAATGAACTATCTAAAGTCGTTTCCCCCTCGCCAAAAAAGATTTAGACGTATCTAAGGCGGGTTATAAGTTTCTAAATCCACAGGTAAATTTTGGGGATTCAAAAAATGCCCCTAATTTTGTGCCTCCCACCAGATTTGAATTTGGATCGGGAAGCCGTATATTTTTTTTAAAAACCATCTTAAGTCTGAAGAATCACTTTTATCTACTCTACCTCAGTCAAAAAAACTGCCTCCTTCAGTTTGCCATTTCTTTTATCCCCACAGGGGGACTTTAAAAAGCTGGCCATAAAATAAGAAAAAAAATACAAATTTTAAAAGAACAAGGATTTATACCAATAATCACGCAAATAATGGCCCTGTTAAAACAAACTTTTTCTAAACATTTAAAAAAAATTAACATCTAAAAACCCCTAAGTTACCCACTGCAAAACCTTGATATACAGCATACTTGCATTATCGCCTGGAGTAAACGCCCCCCGATAAAGAGGGCTCCCCTTTAAAAACAGACAAAATCACACATCCTTAAAAAGACACCTTTTAAACCCACTATCCCGACGGTTTCCCCCCCACAATTCAGGTTTATCAGGGGTCAAAATTTTTCCCTTTTTCACTGGGAAAAAAAATACCATAACAAAAAGCTATACAAAAACACATTACTTTTCCCAAAATTTGTAATGGGCTGATACTTACTCAATGCTCCAGGTAAATGAAAAGTTCCCCCCCCACCCTAGTACCTGGCACCCAAATAAAGGGATACAGAGCAAAATTTTTCCCTGCCACCCCTTTTATGTCTTAAAGGCCCCGAGATTTTAAAAACAATTCCCCAGTTTTACAAATAGATAATTAAAAATATATACTCCCCTTTCCAGGTTTCATGAATATGTCTATTTTCTTTCTCATGGGGTTTTTTTTGGCGTTCCGGAGTACAACTTTCGCATGTCCGGAATAAAAAAACATGTAATTTTCCGGTTTACATCCCGGAAACGACGCCGCGCGTGTGCTGAAACCGGGGCCCCAACCACCGGGGCCGGGGTTTTTACAAAAAGCAAATGCGCATGGGCGGTGGGAACACCATTCATCTCCCATTCCAAGCTCAGGATCAACCCCCTTCATAAAAAATCCTTAATTCAAGTCCCCAACATCATATACCGCTAACTGTCAGGTATCTACCTTAGCAAATGGATTATTCTTAACACCACCTATCTGCCAGTAATGATAAAAAAGAATAATGTGGCGGAATATAAATTAATTTTCCCAAGCGAATGTTATTAACAAACAATGTAAATTAACAGGACTAAAAAAGGGGCCAAAAAAGGGAAAGTCGGGGTACAAAAATTCATTTCTTAGCTACATGGATTAACAAACTGAATAATCAATGAATATAATAAAAAATTAAGGGATAAACATTGATAAAGTTCAATTGGGTCAAACTTTAAAAGAAACCAAGTGGTCCCTATGGAGAAGGGGAAAAGAGCAAAAGCCATGCAACGGCCCAAAGATGAGCCAAACTATAAAAAAACCAAATTTCAAGTCTCATTTTGGCCCTTTTGGTTGGACAATCCATAAGAAAAAAAACCATTGGGGCCCCCTTAAAACAGGGTTTTTTCTATTTCCCCTTCCCCTCCTCTGGGGGGCGTCCCAAACTTCCAAAAAATCAAAAAACGCAGAATTCCCCCTTCACCCTTATGATATCCCCACCAAAGCGAGCTACGGCTAACTCTTTATTTCGTATACCCCCAGATGTTTCACCCCCCCCTTCTTTTTGGGGAAAATTCTCCTTTTTTTTTTCCAAAATTTAATTGAGTGGGCAGGGGCCTGTAACATATAATACTCCTTCGGCTACAATTGGCAAAACCACGAATAAAAAATTTTTTTTTCCCCTTTTAGGCCTTTAAAAGACTAGTTTGTTGTATTATGGACAAGCTACACATCTCTGCCCCATTTAAACATACCCAAAGTCTTTCCTTTTTCCAACCAAGTACCAGAGGGGGTATTGGTGTATAATGACTAGGATCAGCATCTTTTATAATCACCCCTCCATAGGTTATCGAGGGGGTTTAGGGGAAAAATCCTTCTAATCCTGATCCAACATCAAAATCCCCAGTAAATTTTTTTTAGAAATATTGTGACTTCAGATTCTGTCATCAAAGGTTGCAACATGGGGCCATTTGGGCTCTTTACTGCTTTTGATTGGGCCCCAATAGAGTTGTCCTGTTTTGTTTTTTGTGCAAGGGGCCCAAAGGCATTCCAGGACCTTTGTGATATCCTCGATTTTAAGAATCTTTCTCTCCAAAAAAAACCACTTTCCCCGAAGTCCTCCTCTCGGAGAGTTTCCTTAACTCCCCCAGAAATTGACCTTTTGGGGATTCCTCTCTACAGGTTTTAAAGGTGGTAACCTTTTTTCCAGTTAAAACTATTATTGCTGTAGGTTTCCTAACAAATCTGTGTGAAAAATACCTTTCAATCTTTAATAATAAGACATCCGGAAAGGAAAAAAATCTCTCCTCAATTCAAATTTAAAACATACCCATATTATTTTTAGAGCTGCCCCAAAAAACCCTCAAAAGACATCTTTTGGGCCCCCCCCAGAGAAAATGGGGCACGATGAAACCTCCCCCAAATAATATCTGGGGGGGGCCTTGGGGCATCTCCCGGTTGGGAAACCAAGGTGGCCCCCCACCAGCCCAGGAACAGAAATTTTCATACGGGGGCCAGGACTCCCCATTCAGGCCCCGACGGTGGGAAAGGGCTTTTTCAAAAAACAAAATAATTATGCCGTACACAAAAAACAAGAAGTCAAAACAAAAACTTAGGCCTGAAATTCATGCTTCTTGGGACAAAAAATTTCGCTTCCTGAATCCCCCTTTTATGTGGGATATTACTATCAGGCTTCAAATCTAAGAGCCCAATATACCCTTTTCAACACAATCCCATCCAACTACGCAAAAGGTCAGAAGATCTCTTAATAAGATGCAATTAACCACGAAAATCCGTAAATGTTTTTCTAAAAATCCCTACATTTTGCGTAATTGATCCCACACCTGAAACTCCTGACATTTGATCTTATCTTTAATTTTAAAAAATTTATGCCACTTGAGCTTACGCACAAAAGATTTCATTTTTACCATGAAAAAAAACTAATTTGGGTGGGCCAAAGGTCAAGCCCCTCTGTAAATCGTAATTCCTACTACTTAAATGCTACTGAGTTGTTATCTGGTGCTGATCATGTTATTGTTTCTGACGATTTCTCAGGCCAGATGCGGGCCTCCCATCCCCTAAAAAAGGGGGGGTGTATTGGAGTTGCCAGGGGATGAGGAGGCAAATCTCCTATGCCTCCCCTTCCTCCTAAATTTGGGTGGCCCCATTTTCTAGACTAGTCCCTCTTTTCCCCCCCTAGGCCGGGTCTTTGGAGTTAGTTGAAGATTCACGTCAATGACAATAAAACTCTATAAATTAGGGCTTCGATTTTAAAAATTTAAAAGGGTTTCCCTTTCCCTTAAATTCTTGAAGGGTCCCTTATATATTTTTTACGTTTCCGTGCCTTCAACCGTCAGATATTTTTCTATAGAATTTTTGGAGACTTTTTTCCCCTCCATGAAACCCGGATCACCCTTTAAACTTTTTGCCTGTTCTAATCAAATTATTTAACGTTGTAGAGGTATTTCTAAGTTTTTATTTTCCTCTTTTAATAGAATTTTTTATAAGCGTACTGAACTATTTTAAATTCTGTTTTCCCAACCCGCCAAAAAAATTTAGACGGATTAATGGCAGGTGTTATATAGATTTTAAGTCCACTAGGGATAATGCGTGATTCAATAGGGCCCCGCATCTGGCCTGAACATCGCAAAACAAAAACACAAAACACACCAGATATCAATCTTAAATAGACAATTAAGGGAAAAAT
>JAODAL010084400.1:0-10927 GCA_025379985.1 Phyllomedusa bahiana
CCCCCCTCCCACGCCGTGAATTTACAGGGTAGATTCTGTTTTTAAAATTCCTAGTAATACATAAAATGTTAAAATCCCTAATCAAAACTAAAGGGGAAGGGGATCACAGTAATGAATTTCTCTGTGCGAAATAACTAATTTCGTGAGCTTTTGGCCCAGGCAAAACGCGGCCCTACCCCTAGAGACGCGAGACACTAGGTGAAACGGGAAACGTGTTCTTTTTTAAAACGGTCTGTGTTTTTTTCCAGCCAATCGCAACCTTTTACAATCCCAGTCATGATCGCACACACTCTCACCCTGCTCTATTTGTAACTCATTTCGGGCCCGCCAAAATTACAGGAAGCGCCGAAAAAGGCGCGATCTTAAAGATGAGCAAATTTTAACCTTAATATCGCATGATTGGGAATTTTTCGATACAAAAAAACCTTGCGTTTTCAACTTTGTCGAAAAAAAAATCGCTCAACACAGTCCTAAGCAACCCAAAGAACCCCGAATTCCGGTTGAAGTTGAACAGACCCGTTTTGATACACCCAACATTCCAAACCCCTACCCCTTTCCTCCTGCACTAAATTTTACTACAAATGAAAATTTTATAGCAAGGTCGAGTTAACTTTTTGAAAGCACACCTGAACACACAACCAGCCCCCGAACCCATTCCTTTTTGCTCAATCTGGGAACACCCTCCCCCCCGTTTCCGCTATTTCTGACTTTCAATGCAAATGGAGAGGAAGACGGGGAAGGACAATTTTCCCTTTTAGCTACAGGATCCCAAGGACTACTCTGCACCCCAAATTAAAGGACGCGATTTTTCCCTATTCTCACAGACACGATGCTGCTCTAGGAGAGATTAAACTGTGTTACTTTATGCATGCTGATAAAAACCCATATATAAAAATACCCCATAAAAATTTGTTTTACTGCGAAACAAATATACATAACTTTACTTCAAGTGGCCCAGCGAGCAATTTCCCAAACCCCTTTTTTCATACCGCTATTTCTTTGGCATCTTTTTGTTTTTTCCCACCAAAAACATTTGTACGGCCAACTCACGCATTATTAGCACAACCAATTCCTCTGTATGTGAAATCGGATGGGTACTTACAAACCTAGGGCCAAATGTTGAAGACTACATGGCTCCCCCTTTCTCAAACCACAACTCTCCCAGGAAATTCACCTTACTCAGGAGTAAAACCTCAGCCGTTGCAAAACTACACCATATTCCCTCCACCACCAGAACCAGAATTCAGGGCAAACCCCTACTTTGGCGCCCCCCCAACCATCACCTCCCACCAGGTTTCCTTTTCCTGCGGTTTTCCCCTTTCTATCCATGCACCGTTTTAAAAATCCCCAGGATAAACCCCAAATCACCCCTTTTTCCCCGGAAAATAAAATTTACTGCCCCAAATGCCAGACCGAAAAAAACCCTGTTGCTTTTTCCGTGGCATCAGCCAATAAGAAGAAAATATTCTGCCTTTTGGGAAAATCTTATCACTTCCACTTTAAAGGCTGGTGTTTCCCCTTTTGGCCCCATATCAAATCCTTGCAAGGGATAATGTCGGGGGACCCCCTGTTTTTCTTTGGGGGAAAGAGTTCTGCCGTGTCTTCACCCTGGGCAAAAGGGAAGTTGGCTGTCCTCAGGAATTCTTCAAATTTACCAGTCCTATGAATCCGGGGAGAATTTTTATCATCGGATTCTCCCTTTTCCGGGGACAGGGATTTGTATAAACCCAATAAAGCTCACAGAATCTCTTTTCAAGGGCATTTGAAAAGGTTCGGCAGAATATGCAGGGTTTACCTGGAAGTAAAAACCCCTTTCTATTCAAAACTCAGAGTTCTTTAGGGCTCAGACTGATTCCTCTCAACAATTGAAAAAAGTTTCTACGGTCCCTATTTCAGGATCCAAAAAAAACCACCCCCGACTCCTGAGACTGTACTGTACAATCAACCAGCACAAATATCCCCGGGACCTCAACCCATCAACTCAAAGGGCCCTATGGTTCACAGAATGTCCAACGCACACTTTGGGGGGCAAGCCAAATTAAAAAAGACTTGTTTTTTACTGCAACCGATCTGGACATATCATGGGGCAGTCCCCGCACAAAAGCTCGTTGACCCCAGGAACTTTGCTACAAAGGGCCCAAACCCAATACATCATTCCCTCAACTACAATAAAAAAAACTAATTGGTTTTATGAATTCTAACCACAAGATTTCAACCAACAACAAACGAAACCCTCATTCAACAAAAAAATAACCCATTTTGGCCCTCAATTTACCACCCTTTAAACCCTACCCGAAAAACAACATTTTTTGGGTTTTTCTTTTTTCCCCTTTCCCCCAAAAAAGCACCTCCTATAATTTCATCCTGGGATTCCGCCAAGCCTGTGTCTACCTTTTTTCTCAATACTTCAAAAAACACCATATTAGTCATTCTGGACCTGTATTGACCTCAATCTTCAAATTAAGGGCCCATCAACTTCCTTTTTTTGTAGACACAGGTGCACCCGTCGGTTCTGAAAATTTTCTAAACTTCCCCCGGACGTCATACTTTCTTTTACTTTCAGGGGTTTGGGTGGATGGACGCCCAAACCCCAGACTCCTTGACCTACCCGTACCGGTTGACAACTGGATGTATCCGATTATTTACCCCTACTTCCCAACTAATCCCTCTGAAGGGCCCTTCCAAAAATGAATGCTAAATCAGATATGATTCTTCTGAAATGTTTTGGATTTTATGCTCCTAATCACTTAAGTACCGCGCTCTTAAAGCAATTCCTACTCCGTCTGCTTTCTCAACAAAATCCTCCCACTTGAATTTTGGCCAAAAGTTTCTCCTGAATTTTGGTCAAAAGGTCCAATGTTTTGGTTCCCCCTTCTGGTTTCACCCCTACAGGTCTTCTTGAAAGAGGAGAACCCCCTCCCGCCTCCTCAATACCCCTTAAAGGATCAAGAACTCTCTGGAGTCACAAATCAAGCATTCTTGGAAAAGGGGGGGTACCATCAATGCACTTTTGAAAATACACCCTTGTTCCCCGTTGCAGGGGGCTTCCGGGTGATCCCCCAAAATCCCGCTAGTTAAATTTTTAAGGCAGTAAATGCTGTAAAGGGTTTTTGGGAAACCCCCTGTGGGTCCCCAAAGCTAATGTTTTTCTCACCAAGCTTCTTCAGCTGCAAACTTCCATCTAGGTTTCTGTAATGTCTTCTTCACCCCCCCAAACTACACAAGGACTATAATCCTTCTGCTTTACTTTTCAGCCCCGGGGACGAGGATGCTTCAAAGAGGCACAAAAAACTCACCCAAACCGTTGACTCAAGCTTCAGACATGTGTAATATTCTCTTGTGGCCTCAATTTTAAAAACTTGTCAACAAGCCTTTTAAATTTTCTTAACATTTTGATCAATCAACTGCAAAGTCTCACGCCAAGTCAATGGTGTTTTAAGAAATTGTATTCCCCGGACATTGCATATCACAGGGTACCAAGCACCTTACCAAAGATCGTGAAAAAGCTGTAGTCATTTCTTCACTGAAAACAATCTAAAACAACACAAAAATTTTTAGCCTCTCCTTCGTGTCAATGGATATCCAAAGCCTCCATTTTGCAAGTTTTTCACTATTCTTTCAAGGACATTATTTACACCAATGAACTCCACTTCAGGCCACGGGGGTTTTCAAACCCTGGAATAAAAAAAAAACAAAAAAACCTTTTCCACAAGCTCCGGCCTTTTGGGGAATCTCGGACTACTCACCGCTTTCAACTTCCTCCTATTTTGAAGATAGGCCCCGCTTCAGAAATCCGGGGACAAAACATGGAGAAAGTTGGAAACCCCTTTGGATATTATTCTTTCAAGTTGGATCCTGTCGGGGACTGCCCTTATTTCCTCAGAGCCTCTTGCTACACAAATTTCTTGAAAAAAAAAAAGAAGACATCATTTTAGGCCATCCGGTCTGTTTTGGGTCCTCATATCTAAAAAGGGCCCGAAACAGTCGCCCCGCAACCCCATCTCAGTAAACCGCTATCTCCGCTTTCAATCCCTTTTCTGATGCCTAAAAGTCACTTGAAGAATGTACTACTCTCAACCCCGCCACTCTCTTCCCTTCAAGGGGGGGGAAAATTAAATCTCACCACAAGAAGACCAACTGCCCGGATGAAACCTCTTCATGGGACTGTCTTTAACAAAAAGGCTGAAAACCCCTCTTCCCACTTTTTCCCTTCAATTTTAGAGCCCAGACTATGTCTTTTCCCGATGGATCCGATATGCGTGATCAAGGACATTCCCTACAGGGGTTTGCGTGGTTACCTTGCAAGAAACCTGAAGGCTGATCTTTACCTTTGAGAAATTCCAGCCCAAGAAAGGTGAACTCTGGGGTGTAACGAACCCGTAAGCTCGCGAAGAGGACCATGAAATATACCCGACTCAGCCCATGACTTTGGCCTTTAAGGGGGCCTGTAAGGGTTTTCCCGAAGCTATGGAACGCCCATCAAAAAATCAAGAAACCATTCAGACTCTGATGCATGCTCTCCAATTGCCGCTCAAGTGGGCCCTTTTGAAGACTAAAAACCCATGGGAAAAATAGAGCAGTGGGGAATAGAACCCCCCCCCCCCCCCACCCCCCCCCCCCCCCCCCCACAAGCCCGACTTTTCTGCAAAGGGCCACAAACTCTCTTCCCGAATTGAGAGGAAGCAGGAGTGGGTGTTTTTGTGCTGACCAGAGAAGAAAGAAAAAAAGTGAGAAGAAAAATGAGAAGTAAAAAGAAAGAAAAAGATTGTGAGAAGAAAGAAGGAAATGTGGGGGGGAAAGGAAAGGGGAAAAAGGGTGAAAAAGAGGAAAAAGAAAGGGGAGAAAAAGAAAAAAGGGGAAAACTGCTCTTTAAAAGTATTCTCAGGCCCCCCCAGTTAAGAAGGGGTTTCCCCAGGTTGAGTGCAGGGAAGATGCCTTGCAAAAAATGTTATAAATCTTGTAATTAATTGAAACTAAGCATCCATAGGTTTTTCCCCCATTCCAGATCCAGACTCTGACAAAGCTACTCTGGGACTTTGTGTGGGGGAGAAACTGTCGACATTCTCTGGAAAACCCCATTTGAAGGTCCATACCAAGTACTCCAATTCCCCAAAATTTAATGAAACTTGAAGGAAGACCAACCCCGGGTGCTGCTTTGACTGCAAAAAGTGACTCCCAAACCAATAATTCATTATGAACTTTTCCTTTCCTTTTTTATTTTGTTAATCTGGATTTTTAAAAAAATGAAGAGGGGAAAACCCAAGGGGGGGTGCCTGATGAATTCAAGTAGGGGCCAGGGCAAAGGGTTTTTTAATCACTTTCGCCCCCGATAAAAAATCAACAAAAAATATGAACTGGGTAAATTTACATTATTTTTTTTCAATAGAGGTTTAATAATTACACCCGAATGCCTTACAAGGTATAGCTGAACAATTAAGCGCCCCCCATCATGACTCTCCAGAATCATTGAGGGTTAGAGATTTTAAACAAACCATTATGCCTCTGCCGGGGGTCTCTAGGTGCACCTGGCGGTTGGCAACTCTCATCCCTTTCCATCAAAGGTCTGGGGGAGGCGGGGTTGCTTGGTTACGCCCCTTGGGGAACCCGATAGTGGGTTCGTGGGTTAACACCCGTCCACCCCCCCCACCCTGTGTCTTTTAAATTTTCAGTTTAGGGAAAAGCACAATCATCATTCCCCCCTTAGGGGGGGGCGTTAGAACAGATTTTGATATTTTTAGGGGGACTGTAATTGGTAATTTAAAGGAAAAAAAAAATCAAAAGTCTGTTTCATCATTTTTTAAATTCTTAAGTTTTGATGTTTGTTAAATTGCTTTTACTGCTATACATCCCTTTTCAACTTTCAATATCTCTACACAGCTTTCCTTAAGACGGCATTCCTGTTAGAAGCGAAAGTCAAGGCTTCCCCTCCCCCCCCATAAAACAGAGGAGAGCTTCGGAATTTCTATCAGCTAAAGCTTATACGTACATGCAAATTATACTTGTCTCTTTGGACCGCCAATTAACCAAATCATTGGTGATAAATATCTTTTTGATTAAAAATTCATTGGAAGTAATTTTCTGTGATTAAAAAATTTAATTACACGTCCGAAAAGGAAGGGGTCCGGGCGTGTTTTTTCAGCTCGGGCTGCCGGCAGCAATAATAATAATATAATTCGGAGGAGGCATTTAATTGGATAAGGAGTGGAACAAAGATAGATTCCATACCTGATTTAATCATCTTGACGCCTCCAGTAACTAGCCAGGTAGCTGGGCTGCTCCCAGTAATGAGCCATGTAGGGACAGTAATTAGCCAGGTAGGGCCAGGGACAGTAATTAGCCAGGTAGGGCCAGAGCCAGTAATTAGCCAGGTAGAGCTAGGGCTAGTAATTAGCCAGGTAGGGCCAGGGCTAGTAATTAGCCAGGTAGGGCCAGGGCTAGTAATTAGCCAGGTAGGGCCACAGCAAGTCATTAGCCAGGTAGGGCCAGAGCAAGTCATTAGCCAGCAAGGGCCAGTAATTAGCAGTCAGGGCCAGTATGTAGCCAGACAGGGCTAGTATGTAGCCAGACAGGGCTAGTATATAGGCAGACAGGGCTAGTATATAGGCAGACAGGCTTAGTATTATAGGCAGACGCGCTAGTATATAGGCAGACAGGGCTGGTATATAGGCAGGGACAGGGCTGGTATATTAGGTAGACGGGCTGTATATATACGGCAACAGGGCTGGTATATATAGGCAGACAGGGTGGTTTATAGCAGCAGGCGGTATATAGGAGTCGGGCTGGTTATAGCAGACCGGGAGTTTAGCAACGGGCAATATATAGGCAGACAGGGCATATATAGGTGACGAGCGTTATAGGTGAGGGCAGTTATAGACAACGGTAGTATTTTTAAAAAAAATGTAAAAACAATACTTACTATGTCTTTCCTCCCTTCTGTCCTCTTCCCCGGAGCGGCCGCCGCTAGTGTGTGGGAGCAAGGGGCGCGGATGACGTCATCACATCGCGACCTACCCCGCGGCTCCTGGGCTGAACGGACAGGATCAGAAGATCCCGGCTGTTCAGCCTCAGGCACTGCTTGCACCGCACAGTGCAGGTGGTGGCCGTGATGGCTGCATGGCTGGGTCTGTGACCTGGCCGTGCAGCCGTGTGGCGAGGGGGGCCTGTCGTTCCCCTGCCACAGGGGTCCAGTCGCTGATGCGACCATTGCGGCCCCTGTAGTGCGCCACAGACCGGGGCCTGCCAGGGGGAAACACTGGTCCCCTCGGCGGGCGATCTGAGCCGGCCCTGCGGCCCGGACCCCAGCGGCCCGCCGAACAAATGCCCGGTTTGCCCTGTGAGCAGTCCGGGCCTCCATGTCTGTATTGCCAATCAGTGGTTGTGGTGACCTCGTGCTTGGAAGAAGACAGAGGGTAAACAGAAGACTGGGGAGACCCAGAGCTGTAACTGAGTTGAGGAGGAAGGTGAGTATAGGTTTTTTTTTATCATTTTATTGTCTACCTAAGCTAATTATTTAATTTTTATATAAACCCTTATAATAGGAGATTCGTACAAGTGTAAAAGGTAATTCCACAAAGCATTCCCCTTTGTTTTTTAAGAAATAAAATGAATTGTTTTTTTTTTTTTTCTTACACATAGTACAGGTAATACATAAACTTTATTAGCAGGTACTTGTGCTTAAAAGTACCCTTTAAAAATGTGGTACCTCCTTTTTTATGTCAGATTATACGGGTACAAAAAGGGGTGCTTTGGGAGAGGTTAAGGCATGGATAGGGGTCAGATGAAGGTTTTTAGTTGGGTGGGCATATTGGGGGGATTTAGTTTTCAATATTGAGGGTTTATTACATTTATGTTTCTCTCCTCAATTTTTCAAGCCTGCAACAAGATTACGTTTTGTAAAACGAAATTTACAGTGTATCAAACCACATTCTATTAGTATTCAATGCAGAAATCCAAGTAATTAAAGATTATATAAATTTGGTTCCATTTTCACAGTTTCAAACAAAACACTGTAAAGGAATAACATCACCAGGGGTCTATGAAGAAAGATTCTTTTTAACTGAGACAAAGCTTTCCCTTACGTCTACCATCAAAATGAATATTTCCTAAATTTTCATTCAAAAACAAATAAACTAAAATGTGTGATCAAAACTTCAACTAATATAAGAACAAAATAGATAACAAGTAGAAGTGTAACTATCAGACCCTGGGGACAAAGCTTCAGTAAATATAGCACAAAATAAGCTACAGTAAAGAAAAAAGTTAAGGCATATGAACGATAGCGGGGTAATAAATGATGAAGAAAAAAAAAGTTCGGGGTGTTCGGGCCCTAACTTGTTTTTTTGCTATTGGGGTATGAGTAAATAGAAGAGAAACCTCTACTTTCCTCCGGGGAAATCCCTTTCCTCCCGGGTGCACTTGTTCAACCCGAAATAACCAGTGAACTTTTATCGTTCACGTGACATTTCGCAATCACAGGCCAACCGTCACTTTTCATGTACCTTGTGGCCCTTTTTTATGTGGGTGTCAGGTGAATGAAGTCCTTTCACTGCTTCAATGTTGGTGAACATACCAGCCAGAAGCGAACGGGAGAGTCCGGGGGGGGAAGTAGAGGGTTTTTTCTTTATTTCTACTCATACCCCCAAAAACAAACTGCATGTTGAGGCCCGGAACACCAACTTAAAGAAGACCTGTGATGTCCTTTGAGAAGTGAGTAGTGATCACCACCCTCTTGAAAGTCCATAGACTCATTACATTGACTGTCACCGATGCTCAATTCAATGGGGCATAGACCTTAGCACTCTTCCAATTTAAAAAATTTTTAATGGGAGAGACCACTCAGTGAAGTTAGAGGTCATTAGCATGTTAGGCACCAAAACGACCACACAGATAGCTAACAAATGAGAAAGTCTTGCAAAAAGGACATTAAACTACCCCTCCAACAACAGTGTCCACTTTCGACACACCACTGAGATAAGCTGTAATTTGGGTTTAGCGATTTTTTTTCGCAAAAAAGGGAAAACGGCACGGTTTTTTTGTTGCTCGGAATTTTTTTTGATCACGGGGATAAATTTAGTTTAAAAAACTTTCAATAATCTATTAATAACGCGCCATTTTCGGCGGGTTCCTGCATTTTGGCGGCCCGCAAATCAACTTTAAAAATAAGGGAGGGGAGCTGTGTGGGGCGACATCCGGCTGGGGGTGTGTATGGTTCATTGGCTGGAAAAAAACAACCTCTTTTTCAAGAACAGCCCTTCCTTTCTGCCTCAGTGTGTTAGCGTTCATAGCAGTAGGATGTGCGCTTTTGGCCCCTTTCCCAAACGCTCACAAACCGCTCAGCGAAATTTTTTCAATTTTTTTACCCTAACAGCTTTCTTTTAGCTGTGGGAAAATTTTAACTTTGGTAATTAAAAAAAAAGCAGGGTTTTAAAAGGGCATTTGGCGAGGGAAATTTTTTAAAAAGGGATCTAGCCCTGTTTTAAAGTCCCCGGGGTGAGCGGGAGGGGGGGGGGGGGCGGTCGAACACAGACAAGCTCTTTAAAAGGGTATGGTAAAAGGGGCCCCCGTGAACTTTGGTTTTTCATTTCAAAATTTCAATGGCCCTTTTTTTTAAAAAGGGTTTTCCCGTTGTATGTTGGGCACAAGAACTTATTAAATTTGGATACAAATCTTTTCCTAGTAACTGCAGGTCTATTTGTTTTGGGGGCAAAATCCCCCCTTTTATTATCATATAATTTCAGATAGGGGTTGTTTTCATTTTGGTCAGTAAAAGCTTTGTTGATAAGGTCCTTCACAAAAATTTTTAACCCAAAATTTTGTTTTGATTTTAGGGATTTGAAAACTTGATTTGCCGTTTTTTTAACCTTTACCGACATTTGCCGTACTCAAGGCAATTGGGTTTGGGGTTCCGCAATTTTGCCATAGGAGTACGCAAGGGATTTGCGCGTCACAGGCGGAGCGCGCAAGATCGCGGCAGGGAAACCCGGGGGTATATTACCGCTGGCTCATGCCGCATCCCCCGATGTCGCGACATGGGGGGGGGCGGAATCGCGCTGCGGGCGGCAGGAGTGAGCTCCTGCCGGACGAGATCCGACGCAGTAATGGCACTGAGTCTCCTACCAGGCAGCCCAGATGCTGAATGCATTGTGGGCAGCGTGACAGACAGTTGCCATGAAAAGCTGTATGTTTTGATCCCCTTTGCATGAAAAATCTGACGATTTCAGCAATTCCCCCCTGGGGAAAAGTGTAAAAAGTGTAAAAAAAAAACACACAAACACAAAAAAAAAAAAAAAAATAAAAACAAACGTACAAAACGCCCTTTTCCCCCTTTTTAAAAAACGCCAATTGCCCCAAAAAAGATCAAAAAAAATAAATACCCCCAAATTTTGGGATCGCCCCCGTGCTAGCACCCCCCATAAATCTGCAGTTAAATTAACCCTTACTGAACGCGTAAAAAACAAAAAAAAAAAAACAGTCACAAATTGCGATTTTTGACATCCTGCAGCACATAAAATGGAATAAAAACAATTAAAAACTAATATAAATGCAAAGTTTTACCAAATAAAAAGTCATTCATCCCGCAAAAAAAAAAAGTCCTTACACAGCTCTGTATACGAAAAATTAAAAAGTTCTGGGGATTAGAAGTAGCGATGCATAAATATTTTTTTACACAATAAAAAAATTTTTTTCAAAAAAAATTTTGCTTTCAAATAAAAAACTAATAAATTGGTATCACCATAAACTCTAAAAACCCCAGAGTAAAAATAATTGTCACGGATGCATGGGGACGTATTAAAAAATAAAATAAAAAACACGCTGGGGTTGCAGTATTTTTTTTTCACCCCGCCCTTCAAAAAACGGGTTTAAAACGATCATAAAGTCTTGTCCCCCTCAAAAATGTTACCCAAAAAAAAAACTCAACTATCCCGCA
>JAODAL010084401.1:0-10927 GCA_025379985.1 Phyllomedusa bahiana
ACTAAATAAAATCCTTGGATTTGATAAAATTTTAATATCCCCCTAATTCTGAAGGCAACTTTATTTGCATAAAGAGGTTTTTAAAATATATTAGGTAAATTTCCATAATACAAGCCTAGATAAATAAATATACTGTAACTTGGCTTAGATGATATCCCAAAACTAATTTTGGTATTGAATGGTCGAAAAATCTGTAGGCTCTGTAAATAGTCATATGTTGACCACAAACAACTTTATGCTAGGGGTTTTTTTTAACACTTTAAGGTCAGCTATGATTCTGATAAAAACCATGCAATGAGTATATGGTCCATTTTGCAAGTTTAGGACTATATGCTTTTAGCCTTCTTTTTGATTAAATTAAACCCTAATTTAGAAAACCATTTACAAATTATACCCTTCACAGCTCTCCTAATTCTCTTAATAAACAGTTTGAATGTGTTTGGCCTTTCTCCTAGGAAAACAAGAGCTCAATGATAAGAAGGCAGCTGCAGAGAAGAAAGGCAGCTCGAAATGCATTTGTAGTGGACAAAGCTTTTTGAACTGTTAACATAAACAACAAAAAAAGTTAATGGTTTCCCTGTAAAATCGAAATGTTAGCTGCCCCCAAACCCTTCGGCAAGAGAAGATTTCTTTAGTAGAGATGCAATCAGCTCTGACCAATCAGTAAATGGGTTTAAATCAAGGACGAGGGGCCCCTAGTAGCCTCCGGTTTCCTCTTGACTGGCTCTAGCTTGGCCTTGGGAAAATGGGTTGGAAATTTTAAATTTATCACACACTACATACTGATTGAAGGGTCAATGGTTTAACCCCAAAAGGATCCGTTTAAAAATAATGGGAAACAAGTGGAAAGGGGCAGCAGGGGAAAAGTAAGACCATGGAATGTAGTCTTTGAAAAGGTTAATTATTTGGGGAAAAAACAACATTTTAGGACACCAGGGGGTAGCCACTCCATAATTTAAATTGTGCTGACTTCTTATAGTTTCCCTTTCCCTACCACACAGGAACACACTTTACCCGACATAATCTAGATTTTTCTGCAGTTGTCAGGGTAAACATACATTACCAACTAAATAATGCAAAAATCTATATCAAAATGTAATTATTTAGCATTGCACAATATTGGGAGCAGAATCTCTGCTCTAATATGTATATTGACCCAGAGGGCATATTCTGTTCTGGCTGAGGAGCTAATTAACCCCAGGTCATGAGTGAGAATTTAGCCTACTCCTCTTTCCGCTTCCAATGTATTAGAAGTCTACTTCTGCCGGAGCAAGAAAAAAAAAGGCTAAACAATCCAGCACTAAAATGTGGCTGGGATTTCTTTGAATTTCTCATGTAAATGACTATCACTGTTTAACAAATTACCATCGCCTGAAATGACACCTCTGATGGACATTAAAGCAAATCAGACAAATAAATAAAAAGAACAGCAGGCGTTTGCAAACAATCCATAGCTTAATGTAGTATTGTCTTTTAATTATGCTGACAATTTTTCAGCGAAAGGTTCCTGCAATGTATTGTGGCGCAATATATTCAAGACGCATCTGGCAGCACAGGCGTTAAACACTGCTTACCAGCATCACGATTAGCCCATGTGCCAAAATTATAATTGCATATCACAGTTCCTTTGCTTAGCCAGACATATTAATGGAGGTTTCAGGAGATGGATACCACTTCCAGCCCAGCTAGATGTGCTCATTCAGAAGGTTTCATGATGAGTGCTGTACTACTGCCGTTATTAGTTTTTACCAATTATATTCAACAACAAAAAAATTATTGTCGGAATAGGAAATAGTGGAGATGGAGTGTGGTGCAAAGTGGATGCCTAGGATAATGGTGGAAAAATCTGTAGGGTATTTGAAGTCCTTCCATTTCAGCTGACACTACCTAAAATCAGTCTTCTTCCTGATCTCGGATAAACACAGTGTGCTCATCACATTCAGCCAGCTTCATTACTATTTATATTACCGTGCACTGGCTTTGTGCAGTCAATTCATAATTGTCCAGTTTTTCTAATTAATCACAAAAGATTTTTGTCTTGCCTGGAGCTAGTTCTGGGGTGACTCACAATGGCAAGCCAAAGCTCATACATCAAACACAGACCCTCTTTTACTTCAGCCTTCTGCTAGGGAATGCTGCTCAGCTCTTCTCAACCACAGAGAGACTGACTGGGCATGTGCAGCCCCCAGGCTAAGAAGAAGCACTGCGCTCTGTCCTCTGCCGTGTGGCTTGTTATTTTTATCTGATGTTTGCATTCGCGGCCCAAAACATCCAGTTAATTTGGCACAGATTCTTTATTCAAAGTGTTTAGTTCTCGCTATTCCTCTGTCCCCTCAGTTTTAGCTTGGCTCCAATTTACATTTTCAGAGCTTCAAAAGACAGCTAGCGTCCATTGTTACACTGTCCGTGATTCCTGATTATTTCAGGGCAATTCAAAATTGCAAACAGTGGCAGATATTCTTAACCAGATAATATGTGCTTGACTCAAGTGACTGTAATACAATTAGCTTACTGAGAGGCAGGGTGATTTGTTGTAATTATGGAACAGGCCAAACAATATTTAGCAAATTAAGGCAATAAGATTACATCGGGAGATGTGAATGGATGTTGATTAACTCATTCCAGGCCTACATGGACAGCATGATATTGCAGATGGCTTTTGTAGACAGAGGGTGACAACAAGGTACATTGTAATTCACACCAATACTCATCTTGGTTGTAGTGGGCACTGACTGACAATAAGCTGTGAATATGCCCAGCTTTACGAAGCAACACACATAATTTCTTTATCCCAACACATTGTCCTATAGAAATTCCATTTCAGGCTACTCTTATCACAGACTAGAACAATGCTGGTGGCAAACTACAATATTGGCTTTATCTCCATAGCTAACTGTATATAAACATACCTCCATGTGCCCCTCTTTTGGAGAGTCAGTCTCTAGTTTTGAGCCAAAGGCCTCTACAGTTGAAACCAGAAGTTTACATACACTACATGACATCTGACATGAAATCAGAATAAGCTTTACCCGTTTTTTAGGTCTAATAGGATTACCAAAATTATTTATAAATTGTCAAATGCCAGAAAGAATAATGAAGGAGAAAATTTTTAAGGCATTTTATTACTTTCTTCATAAGTTTACATACAATAGGATTACTATATGATGATATCATGTCTTTGGAAGCTTCTTGTTTATGGGCAACTTCTGAGTTAATTAGAGACACACCTGTGGATGTATTTTTAAACACACCAGAAACACACTGCTTCTGTGTGTAACATCATGAGAAAGTCTAAAGGAAACAGCCAAGATATCAGGAAGAGAATTGTGGACTTGCACAAGTCTGGATCATCTTTGTGTGCATTTTCCAGATACCTGAGGGTGCCTTGTTCATCTGTACAAAGAACTATACACAAGTACAAACAAGATGGGGATGTCCACCCATAATAAATCATCAGGAAGGAGATGAATGTGCTTTGGTCCGACATGTGCATATCATCCCAAGAACAAAAGCAAAAGACCTTGTGAAGATGCTTGCGGAAGTTGGTAAGATTTTGTCATTATCCACAGTGAAATGAGTACTGTATCATCATGGGCTGAAAGGACGCTCTGTCTGGAAGAAGCCATTACTCCAAAAGAAACATGTAAAAGCCAGATGAATGTTTGTAGATGCACACAGGAACAAAGACCTACATTTTTGTAGACATGTCCTGCAGTCTGACAAAACTAACATGTAACTATTTGTCCATATTGACCATTGATAATTTCGGAGGAAAAAGAGAGACGCTTGGAAGCCTAAAAATACCATCCCAACTGTAGAACATGGGGGTGGCAGCATTATGTTGTGGGGTTAATTTGCTGCAGGAGGGACTGTGCACTTCACAAAATAGATGGTATCATGAGGAAAGAAGATTATGTGGCAATACTGACGCAACATCTCAAGACATCAGTCAGGAAGTTAATGCTTGGGTGGAAATGGGTCTTCTAAATGGACCCAAAACATACTGCCAAACTGGTTACAAAGTGGCTTAAAGATAGCCAAGTCAATGTTTTGGACTGGCCATTATACATCCCTGGTCTCAATCCTACTGAAAATTTATGGGCAAAGCTGAAAAGGCAGGTGCGAGCAAGGCGACCTACAAATATGGCTCAATTATACCAATTGTGTCAGGAGTAATGGGCAAAAATTCCTACCGACTATAGTGACAAGCTTGTGGAAAAATATCCAAAACGTTTGACCCATTTCATACTGTTTAAGGGCAATGCCACCAAATACTAATGAAATGTATATAAACTTTAAATATATTATATATATATATATATATATATATATATATATATATATATATATATATATATATATATATATATATATATATATATATATAATATATATTATAATATATATATATATATATATATATATATATATATTGACAGTGTGACTTTAGGTTGCAGATTTCTGTCACAGGATTGGTTGCAGCAAGAGGTCTGCAACATGTGTGCTATCAAGGGGCCTGGTCTGGGTGAGTGAAGCCAGCAAAGTAAGGGTAGTAATGCTAAGTTACTGACACTTGTAGAAGCCATTAGTATGACTGTGATACAGCGAAGTGTGGGCTGGCTTCCTTGGAATGGTCGCAGTTGGTTGGGAGGCCATTCCCACATTCCAGGACAGGCTTTTGGCAGGTCTTTGAGTAATTTAGACACAAGGGGGTATGGTTATATGCCAGAAGCTGGAGCAACAAGTAGAGCTAAGGTGAATACTCTTACCCCCAGGCTTGAGGGAAGCTAGAAATAGCCAATAGTAGACTGCCCAAAGTATGCCACACAACTCCAGGTACATTTAAGGAAGGTGAGAGACCATTTGTAACCATTTGATTCAGCATGGTCTACTACCTAACTACTTGGGTTTTTATCCTTACCTATTGGAGGAACTTGCACTTCATTGTAAGTGGATGGAGAATGAGCCTCTTCTCGGTATCGGGACAAGTATCTGGCAGTCGAGAGGAATGGAGGCAAGAGACAGCAAGGTGAGTATACATTTTTTAACATTCACATATCCTGATGTAATTTCATTGCCTAAATATTTTTTACTGGTCAACCTCTTCAATTGTCTCTCGTTTTGACTTGTAGGTGTATTACTATTTCACTGATTACCTTTAAAGAGCACCTATCACCACTACACAATCACATAACAATGTATAGCAGATGAAATTATAAAACTTTTCTCCAATATATGTCATTAGCAAATCGGTATTACAAGGAAACAGGCTTTACTTTAATTTTGTCAGGCAGAGATCACAATCTGGTAATTTTCCTTTTATGGGAGACGCCAACTGTGCAGGGGGAACTGAGGACATAGCTGCTTGTATAGGGTTAATCTGAGTTCTCACTGTACATACACTGCAGCAGGCACAGCACACTGAGGACATATGTCATACAGGGTTTACTTGCTGCTTCCAGCCTCCTCCGGCACCATCACACGCTGTTTAACCCCTTAGATACTGCAGCAAAGATGTCCGCGGCATCTAAATCAATGAGTTCCTCACTTCAAACAGTGCCCCCGTTTGAAGTGAGCCCAGATCGCTTAACGTGGCAGCTGGAAGCCTTGTGAAGGCTTCCATCACCATCATGTTGTCTGTTTTACCACTTCCTGGCCCAATTGACATTATACACTGCCAACTGTCATTTATTCTGACATGTTGTACCAGCAATCTAACGATTGCTGAGTATAGTCCCTTAGTGAAAAAAGTGAAAAAAATTATAAATAAATAAGATGTAAAAAAAAAAAACACAGTAAAACACACACTCCGTCCATTACCCATTACAAATACCAATAACCTGATAAAAGCAAAAAATTTAAAAAGTACACGTTTGGTATCGCCACATGTGTGACAAACTAACCTTACAATCTGTTATGTTATTTAAACCACCTATTGAACGCCATAAAGAAAACTGTCACAGAATTGTGATTTTCGTTCATCCAGCAGTACATAAACTAGAATAAAAAGCGATCATATAGTAATATAAATGCCAAAGTGGTACCAATGAAAACATCAGTTTATCTTGCAAAAAATCCTTACACAGCTCTGTATATTGAAAAATTAAAAAGTTATGGCTATCAGAAAATAGTGATGAATAAATATTGCTTTACATAATAAAAAACACTTCTTTTTTTAAAGCACTTCAGCATAAAAAAACTATACACATAAGTTATCGCCGTAATCATATCGACCCACAGAGTAAAACTAACTTGCATGGTTAGTGCTGTTCAAACAAAAATTATAGCAATAAAAACATCAACTCATCACACAAAAAAATAAGCCCATACATAGCTCTGTACACACAAAAATTATAAAATGTATGGCTCTCTGTCTACGGTTATGCAAAAACATGTTTTCCTTTTGAATAATAAGTTTTTATTGTGTAAAACCAGGAAGATATAAAAAAAAAATACAAATTGGGTATCGCTGTAATCATATAGACCTTCTGAGTAAAAGTAGCATGTCATTTATACCACACAGTAATTGCTGTAAAAGATAAAAAAATAAAAAAAATGCTACCAGGATTGCTGTATTTTGTTCCAAATGCCTCTCAAAAATCTTGACAAAAAGCGATCAAAGCGCCATATGAACCCCATGATATCAATAAAAATGTTAACTCATTCTGCAAAAAACATTACCTTAAACAACTCCATATACCGAAAAATTAAAAAGTTATGACTATGACGACATGAAAACCCATTTTTTTTAAATGCACTTCTATTGTGTAAAAGTAATAAAACAAAAAAACATATAAAATTGATATCATTGTTTCATATTTCCCCTCCCTAGATTGAACTTGAAGGACATGTGTCTTTTTTCAACTGTGCTAACTATGTAACTATGTAACTATATCATTAATTGTACCGACCCGCATAATAAAAATCCTATCATTTATATCACACGGCAAATGCTGTGAAAATGAAGCCCAAAACACAATGGCGGAACTGCAAAGTTTTTTTTTCATGACCCCAAGCTAAAAAAAACAGTGAAACACCTATGTGCCGAAAATGCACAATACACCACTAGATGAGATCCTTGAGGGATGTTGAATCCAAGATGGGGTTGTATAGGGTATTGTAGTCTGTGGGGTTGAGTCAGGAATGTATTTTTGTCTCAGTGTATATTATGTGTCAGTTATATGTAACGTATGTAATGTATTGCTATGTAATGTATTGCATATGTTTAGGAAAGTGTTGTGTTGGCCCCTGTGCCAGCAAGAAAAATTCTATTAACAAAATGGAGTGTGCAAAATAGTTACCGAAAATTAAAACGTAACCTTTACTTGACAATTTAAAAGACTCATATTTAGCAAAACAAGCTCCATACAATGGGTATATCAATAATAGCCTCCTATGTATCATAAATTGGGTGCCATCGGAAGAAGGGACCACTTGCCCTAATCTCTCCCTAGAATGTTTGCACCACAAAGCAAGGTGGAGCACTCGTCCCGAAAAAGGGCGACCCCACAAAGATGCGTTGACTATCCCTACCTTACCAATAAATCACCGATCTAACACGTCCCAACATGTTTCGACCCACCTTGGTCTCTTCAGGGGACCCAATAAAGTGCTATATGCAAAATCTGTGAATAAATGGAGAAATAGAAGAAAAATAAACCCCAAGCAAGCACATATTTAATACATATATATCTACATGTACATAGCTCAAAATGTAAGGGTTTATACGTCCATACAGCAATAGAATGAATGCTAGAGTATGGCCATTATTTAGAAAAAAAAGTTTACCAAATAATGCAAAATCAGGATACATGTACTCACCCAGTGGGAAATTGCAGAATAGAAACCAATGTAATGGACAACCGAGCATACAGCTCCTGGGGTCTCTGGAAAGGCTATGATATGCCCGCCAGTTACCATCATGTTGTTGAAGTCTTTAAATAGGCCAAAAACACGGCCTTTCCGGTCTTCCACCTAGTCATGTGATAACTCGCCACATCCGGTTGTGACGACTTCTGCCCAAACCGCGGCCGGAGCCGGACGTCACTTCCGCCCTTAACGCGGGTAATAGAGATGAATGTCGCACGTTACTGACAACAGATCTCTAATAGTGAACGCAGTGTAATGCGTCCATATTATTTCCGCCCTGAGTAGGTAGAAGCTGATGACTGCTTCCGCCCTCAGTGTGGATGCTGTAGGTAGATGCCAGCACCGCCCCTATTGTGAAAGGGCTTGGTTTACTACGCCCATTTTGGGCGAGCATATCCCTATTAATCTTGGTTATGCCATCTACAGCGTAGACTATGTCAGCCTAGTTATATGTGTGGTCTTGTTTGGCAATGTCAAATATACATTTGACAAATAGACCTAGAAGGAATGCATGAAGTGCATAGAAACAAAAGAAAAACAAATAAATAGAAAGAATACATAACAGTATCCTGAACAGAGGAGAACATGATGTTATGCTGAGTATTTAAAAAGTACCGTCCATATACAACTTGTTATCAAATCACAGCAATAAGTGTGGAAAATGTATGCATATTTTACAAATAACAGCTGAAGTTCAGCTGTTCATTAAGTCCTGCTGGATGTGTTGTTCCTAACGTATAGATCCAAAAGGTTTCACGTCTAAGAAGATCTAAATTCAGATTGCCTTTCCTGTCGTTTGGGGGTATCAAATCTATCCCCAATATTTTGAGGTCCTTAAAGGAACCTCCATGCATTTTCCAAACATGTTTTGATAGTGGGGTATCTCTTTTCCTGCGAATATCACTCAGATGTTCACCGAACCTTCTTCTCAGGTCACGAGTGGTTTTACCTACATACTCTAGTCCGCAGACACATTTAATACGATACATAAATCAGTGGCACACTAAAGACTAAGTAAAACCTCAAGTTATATAGGAATATAGGAAATGCTTTACAGCTAAGGAAAATATGAAAAACCTGGGACTCTTAGTTTACAGTATTTGATCAAAGATTGTATTAACTGTAACTAAGAGTCCCAGGTTTTTCATATATTCCTTAGCTGTAAAAACATTTCCTATATTCCTATATAACTTGAGGTTTTACTTAGTCTTTAGTTGGGGCCCAAATGATTTATGTATTAGATGTATGTCATTGCCTTTCAGTGTGCACCATGCTTACGTTTCAAAAGTATATATTAGATGTGCACAGCCTTTTACATTTTGTAGTCTATTTGGGAGATAGCAATTCTCATTGGCTTGCTGCACTCAGGGCCCCCCCCTTTAAATCCGTGCAAAGGTTAATTCAATTGCAGGTTCCTATCACTCCTTTTTGGAAGTGGCAGTCTGAAAGGACTCCTAGCAAGGTAACAGTTTTAGTGTAGGGACTCACCTGCTCTGGGAACCCCTTGACGTGTTGGGAGGTGGCTTAATACAATCTTTGATCAAATACTGTAAACTAAGAGTCCCAGGTTTTTCATATTTTCCTTAGCTGTAAAGCATTTCCTATATTCCTATGTAACGTGGGGTTTTACTTAGTCTTTAGTGTTGCCACTGATTTATGTATTAGATGTATGTCATTGCCTTTCAGTGTGCACCTATGCTTACGTTTTCAAAGTATATATTAGATGTGCACAGCCTTTTACATTTTGACATTTAATACGATAGACTACCCCACTTGAGCGGCAGTTAATGAAATGTTTGATGGAAAATAATTTCCCTGTCTCAGAGTTCGAAAAGGTCTTTCCTGTCTCAAGATGCGCACAACAGATACATCCACTGCATCTAAAACAGCCCTTAGGTTGTCTGTTCAACCACATTGTTTCAGTAGGAGGAAGCACAAAATGACTCTTTACTAGTCTATCCTTCAGACTTTTACCTTTCCTAAACGTAATTGCTGGGCGAGGGCCTACTTTGTCCTTGATGTCTGGGTCCATCAGAAGGATATCCCAGTGTTTGGTTAGGATTTTCCTTATCTCACTAGAGGCCTCATCAAAAGTCCCTATCACTCTCAGAATTCCAGTTTGTAATTCATTATTCCTTTGTCTAGGAACTAAAATATGACTCCTATCAGTTTCAAGTGCCAATCGGTATGAACCCTTCAAGATCCCTTCTGGATATTGTTTTTCTTTAAACCTCTGATAGAGATCTTTTGCCTGATTGACATATTCGTTTTTTTGAAGAACAATTCCGGGGTAAACGTGGGAACTGCCCAGTGGAATTCCTTATTCAGGATTTTGGATGCCACTGGTCCCAAAGAAGAAGTAATTACTCGCTGTTTTTTAAAGAAAAAGTCCTCAATCTTCCGTCCCCCCCCCTTTGGACACCATTATGTCTAGAAAAGGAAGTTGTTGAGAATGTAATTCATACGTAAATTTTAGTCCTAAATCGTTCAAATTAAAAATTTTCACTAACTCAACAAATTCTTCCTTCTTCCCATTCCACAAGATGAATATATCATCAATGTATCGAGTATAGAAAACGATATTCTCCACATGTCTCAAGTGGTCATCTCCAAATAATATACAGTCCTCCCACCATCCTAGATATAAATTAGCATAACTAGGGGCACAAGAATTGCCCATGGCGGTTCCTCTTAATTGATGGTATACTTTCCCATTAAAAAGGAAAAACATTTTTGTTAGAACAAAATTCAAAAGATCTAATATGAATTTATTATGGGAATCAAATTGTTGACCCCTACTTTTGAGGAAGTGCTCAACCGCCTTTACCCTGAGATCGTGTGGTATGGACGTATAGAGTGACTCCACATTGATGCTTCCTAAGAAGCTGTCATTTCATGTCGTGACTCCATCCAATTTTCTCAAAAAGTCCATAGTGTCCCGTGTATGGGACAACAGAGACTCCACAAAAGGTTGTAGGACCTGATCCAAATAAATCCCCAGTTTTTTTGGGAAGACAACCCACCCTGAGAAATGGTCTCCCCTTAAAGGTTGGTCCCG
>JAODAL010084402.1:0-10926 GCA_025379985.1 Phyllomedusa bahiana
TACGCAAACTCCCCGCCTAACCAAAACCCGTTTAAAAAACCTTTTTCACAATTTCCCAAAACCCCAAATTTCCCAAAAACCGGCCGGGCCAAATCCCCAAAAAAAATTTTTTCCCAAAAAAACCCTTTTCACCCGGGGGTTTTTTCCCAAAAATCCCCAAAAAACCCGCCCCCCATTTTTAAAACCAAAAAAACAACCAAAAAACCCAAAACCCCAAAAAAAATTAAACCAAAAAACCCCAACGGCCCAAACTCCGTTTCTCCCTTTTTGACCAAACCCCTTCCCCATTTTCCCAAAAACCCTTCCACCCAAACCTAAACTCCACCGCTTTTTTTACCAAACTCCCAAACCTACATAATTTTTGCCGAAAAAACCTTTTCCAAGCCAAAACCTTTTACAACCCAAACCCCTTTTCCCCCAAAAAACCCAAACCTTTTCCCCAAGACCACCCTTCCCAACCAAAACCACACAACCAAAAAAAAAAAACAAATACGTGTTTTCATTTTTTAAATATGAAAAAAGAACCAACGAAAACTCTGACCCAAAAACAAACCCCCAAAAAGCCCCAAAAAACCCACCCCCCAAATTAAAAAACCCAAAAAAAAACCCCACCAAAAAACCCCCCAAACACCAACCATTTAACCAAACAACCAAAAATCAATAAGGCTGTAACATCCCCCCCTTTTCCCCCCGGACCCCACCCAATGGCTAAAATTTAGCAGAAAAAATTTAAAAACCAAACTAAGCAAGCAAAAATTCCAAAAAACGGCCGTTTTTAAAACGCTTTTGCCCCCGGGACAAAAAAAATTTTTTCTAAAGTTTTTAGGAAAATTTTTTTCAGTGTTTTTTTTGCCACGCGGAGGACCACCAAGCACGGAAAACAAAACAAAATAATTCTTGGGGCTATGGCCCTTGCCACCGGGGGGGAAACCTGTGACAGGGAGCAGACATAACGGGGCTTCCTTCTGCAATCCAAGTGAAATGGGGAAGGGGGGCACACGCCCTTTGGATCGTGCGACCAAAAAAGTGCCCCAAAAAAAAGCGCTTTTCGGATGAAAACGCAGCTAGTGTTGGATCCGGGGGGAGGCGTCTTTTTTTGGGAACAAGAATGATGTCATTCAGGAAATATCCAAAAGACCATAGAGGCACACAGTGATCCTCGTCTGAACGCGATGCGGGTTCTAATAAACTGCAATGTAAATCCCCTGCGTTTATTAATAAATGTTTGGGGCCGGGGGGACTGACAGACACTTTCCCAAAAAGTTTATTAAACGGATCAGACGCTGTGTGAACAGACCTAAATGTAACACACGCACTCTGGTTATTCCTTTTTCATTATGGATACATACCCGCTTTGTAGGGTTTTTCCCGTCACCAGAAAAATGGGGTCACTCCACCCCCCCCCTATGACACAGGGGAGGGTGAGGCTTTTGAGGTCACACCAACCACCCAAAATTTAAGCAAGACGAATTCAGATCACCTCCAATAAACCAAAAAAAATTGATAGAAAGAAATTAAAAAAACTTTTCTCAAATACTGTCATTAGCAATTTAGAAAATTTTTTCCTCATTTTACAGGAAACAGGTTTTACTTTTCATTTTGAAAAGCCGGGAGATCCTTACAATCTTTTGGGGAGGTACCAACTGTGCGGGGGAGCTAGGGCTAGCTGCTTGTATAGATCATCTGATCTCACAGTACCCAGTACACATACAGCAGACAGCACAAAAAGGCATGTCTACACTGCAGTTACAAAAAACGACCGGGAAACCCAAAAATACAAAAACTGATTTTTTCTGTCCACTCCCCTTCAAAAACAGCTGAAAAATGCCTTTTATTGTTGAAATTTCCCCTTTTTTGGTGCTTTTTTTACCCCGTTTGTTGCTTGTCTTCAAGTCTGGTTTTCAATGTCTGCATAAATTTAAAGCCTTTGGGATGTAACTCCACCCTTAAAAGGGGGATGAAAGCACATTATGCATTATATGGAATCTGAGTCTTTTAAAAACAAATTTTGGCACTAGAAAATTATCTCGCTTTTGTCCAAAATTTTTTTTAAAAAGGATTTTGGCACAAAAAAGTTATACACTTTTTCCCATAAAAATGGGTTTTTTTACGATTTCGGCACTACAAAATTTTGTTTACTGATCTTGCCTAATAAGTTTTTCCCCTTTGTCACACAAAATATGTTTTTTCACAATTTCCCGCTAAAGCCATGTTTTTTTGATCTTGGCGCTACTGCTATCTCGCTTTTTTCTGCAAAAACCGGCTTTTTAGGATTTTTGGGGCAATAAATTTTTTCTCCTAAATCTGTAAGAAAAAAAGGATTTTTAGCGACAAAAGCGAGATAACTTAATACGGAAAAAAAAAAAAAACAATTTATAATTTTAAAAAAAAATATTTTAGCGTCAAAAAAATTTTTTTGCGACAAAAAAATGCGTATTTTGCCAAAAAAACAAAAATCAATTTTTTTCTTCAAAATTGTAAAAAAGTATTTTTAGTGCCCAAAAACCAAAAAAAATTATTTTTAGCAATAAAAGCAAATAACTTTAATAGGGGCCCAAAATCCTTAAAAAACATGTTTTTAATGTTAAAAAACCCTAAAAAAAAGTATTTTTGCGCCAAAAAACATATTTTTAGTGACAAAAGCGAGAACTTTAATAGTGCCAAAAACCGAAAAAGTATTTTTACAACAAAAAAGGGGGAAAACTTTAAAAGCGCCAAAATCTGTAAAAAAAAAACATTTTAGCGCCAAAATCGGGAAAAAAAGTATTGTTAGCGTCACAACGAGATAACTTTATTAGCAACAAAATCTTCCAAAAAAGGGTTTTACACCAAAATCCTTTAAAAAAACTAAATTTTGCGTCATTAGAGCAAAAAACTTTACTTGCGCAAAAAAAGTTAGCGACAAAAAAAAAAAATGATACTTTATTACAAACTACGAGGACAATCAAACACTTTATGCAAATTGAAAAAAAGTAAAAAACGTAACACCCACGAGGAGGCAAAAATCCTGGGGGGTTTTCATTTAAAAATGCGGCAAAAAAAATCCTGCGCTTTCATAACCTGTAGTAAATTTTTCGCCCTTCTGGCGTTTTTTTTTCAACATGTTACAAAAGACGACCATAAAAAAACAAGCAAAAAAGAAGCACAGTGGAGACAGCAGGAGGTTTTTTCAACAAGTCTATGGGAGATGTTTTTATCGTTTTTCAGTGTTTTTAGAAAATAAAAAAAACAAAAAAAATTGACTTTTTTTCTTGGGATGGAGACAGAGCCAAGGAAATAGGTGACGAGTTTACCTGTTCTTTAGCCTCCTCCTCCATACACACAGGCATCTGTATTAACTGCGCGGTGTCACATTAGAATTTTCGGGCCCCCCCTGCACTTGGACTAACCCAGCTCAGAACTTACAACTGTCATACAGTGATCCCCAAGCTTCATGGCTGACTTTGGGCCCCATTCAGACTGTTAAAAGGGGGAGCGCTTTTTAAAAACTGAAATACATGAAAAGGGTTTGGTTTTTCCCAATGAAGCTATTGAGAAAGTGTTTGTATTTTAGTCTTCTGTTGCTTCTTGAGGTTTCTCTGAAGGTGATAGGTCCTCTTTAAACCTTTCATCATTCATTAATTTTTCCTTAAACATCCCACTGTTATCAGAAATGAGGGCTTTCTTAATTTTTAACCTCCTGACTTTGGATCTAATTTTTTTTTTTCCTATCAGGCTCTTTCTTTTTTTTTTTTTTTAACATTTTTTTCCTCTTAATTGCAAGTCATCTAATTTATTTCATTACTGCACTGTTTGTATTCCTTGGGGAAAAAGGTGATTCTAGATCCTAGAGTATAAATTTTACATTTTATTAAATATCTGTTTTATTTCATTTTTCACACTTTTTTATAATCCCATTAAGGGATAATTATTTTTACACTTTATATTACACCTACAATGTATTACTCCTGTATGCATTTCATGCTGTGTCAGTATGACTTACTACACAGACAGCCCTGGGGCCATTCTAGTGTGAGAACACATTCCCAGGCTCCAATGGTTACTGGGAATTCAAGGGGTTTACAGGTGGGGTTTGGAGGAAGCTGCTCTAGACACAGAGATGCTAAATACAGCGCAGCTTGCCGCTGGGAACCGCCAACTACGCTCGGGATAATTTTGATGATGTAACTATGAAAACCATGAATGGGGGGTGAAACTATAATGAGCCTTGAAGGGGTTGTCTCACCATGTTGTTTCATAGAGCCACAGGCAGCTTCAGATGCATGCTTCCTTTCTCTTCCTCATCAAGGATGGTTCTATATCAGTGATTAGCACATTAGCGCCATATTCACAGCTCTTTTAATTGCACTGACATGAAAGCGAGATATCTTATCTATAGAGCAA
The DNA here is from genome assembly GCA_025379985.1 of Phyllomedusa bahiana. Taxonomy (NCBI): domain Eukaryota; kingdom Metazoa; phylum Chordata; class Amphibia; order Anura; family Hylidae; genus Phyllomedusa; species Phyllomedusa bahiana. Next base: position 4,384 of record JAODAL010084402.1, read on the forward strand.
AAAGCCTCAGAGCTCAAAGCAAGCAAGTCATTAGTCTCCTTTGTTTTTTAGCAACACTAGCAAAATGGGCTGAACTGGATGGACGTATGTCTTTTTTCGGCCTGAAAAACTATGTAACTATGTAACTATAACACACTCTGTTCTCAAGCATCCTGTGGGCTGACCTGTGGAGATGTCAATCCCTGCTATCAGATAAGACAAACAGTGAAAGAGAAGAGGAGAGCAGAACAGTAACCAGAGAAACCTATGTGCACTCGGAGCAGATAAAATCTCTTTTATCTTCTCAACGGAGCAAAATAAGCAAAGCCATATATTTTGGGAAAAGTCTTCATCTTCTGTTCACTACATGTTGAAAGCTAATCTTCGTAGTGCAACAGCCACTTAAATGGTCAACAAAACTCTCCAGGTGCCAACATATCCAAAGGTTTCAAAATGTTTATTTACAGCATTTACACACCCAAGGCTTAATATAAGCCTTTCTCAAGCAGAATGGAGTCTGTACTGGTCCCATTGGGGTCTGGGTTTTGTTGACATCAATACTGGGGCTGAAGACTAATATTGTGAAAAAAGAATCTAATGGACCCTGTTAATGCAGGTGTGAACTGAGCCTTAGGCACCATATTGAATAAGGTTACACAACATATGACTTGATGCACTATAAGTGGAAAATCCACACAGTGTTTATCAGCACTCACAATTTCAGCGCCAAATCAGAATTGTTTTCCTGTTGCAAGTTCTGCGCTTGTCAGACAAGAAAACGGCATTGAGGCAGATTTTCTGTCTCCTTCACGCGGAATCTGCCCTAGAAAAAGTGCCAAAAAATGCTGCGTGAATGAGCCGCTTTATAAAAATTCTTTACTTGGAACTTGTTAACACCTTAACGACATTTGGCAGAAACTTACGTCATAATTTCGCTCAGGGACTCTGTAGCTTCGCAGTCCTGCTACAGAGGGGGCAGGTGCTGGCTGCTAATTACTGGTAACACCCACAGCATGTAAATGAATGAGAAATGGTGCCGCAGCGAGATCGTGGGGCCCCGATCAGTTAACATGGCGGCTAGAAGCCTTGTGAAGGCTTCCATCTCTACCACGTCTCCCGCTTTACTGCTTCCTGCCATAGACAGGAAGTAGCATCCCCCCAAATGCAGAAAGGAGTACAAACGATTGAGTTATCAAGAAGCCAAAGCTAAGTGAAAAAAAAAGAGTAAAATTGTAAAAAAAATGTAAAAAAAATTCCCCAAAAATTGGAATGCAAAGTGACCAAAAAATGGTACCAATAAAAAGCAGACTTCAGCCCGCAGAAAATCCACCGTGACTCGGGTACAAAGGAGTACAAAATAGTTATTGGTGGCAGAAAATAGCGCTGTACAGCAAATTTAAAAAAAAAAAAAAATTGATTTTTTTTTTTACGTGACTATACCATAGTGAAAACTCCTCATTTCTGGGATCTTTGGAATCTCACCGACCTGCAGAATACAAAGAACACGTCATTTATACCAAAGAGTGAACACCGTAAAACAAAACCCCCACAAACATGGCGCAAGTACATTTTTTTAAATTTTGTCCCACTTTTTTGGGGATTCCCACTATATTTTATAGTACAGTGAATGACACCCTTAGAAAGGACATCTTGTCCCGCAAAATAAAAGCCCTCATATGTCTATGGAGATGGAGAAACTAGAAAATTATAGCTCTGGGAAGGCGGAGAGGGGTTTTGCAAATGCAACATGACACCCACCATCTACGTTCCAAAAGCCAAATAGCGCTCCCTCCCTTCTACGCTCTGCCATGTGCCCTAACAGCAGTTTAAACCCATGCATTGGGTATTGCCGAACTTGGAAGAAATTGCACAACACAATTTGGGGGCTTATTTTCCAGGATTCCTTGAAAAAGTTAAACATTTTCAGCTAAAATTGCAGATTGTTGGAAAAAAAATGTTTTTCATTTTCACAGCCTAATGCTAAAAAAATTTTGTAAAAGACCTGTGGGGTCGATATACTCACTGCACTCCTGACTATATTCTTTAAAGGGAGTAGTTTCCAATATGGGGTCTTTTTAGGGGAGTTTATTAAGTTTTAGCGCCTTAGGGCGTCCACAAACCTGGAATAGGTCCTAAAGAAAATCGTATTGAAAATGAGACCCCAGAGTCCGGTAGATGCTCCTCCTCCTCCTCTTCCTCCTCCTACTCTGAGGCTTGTGGTTGAGCCAAATAGCGCACTAGGGCCACATATGGGACATCTATGAAAATGGTAGAATCAGGGGAATTGATGTTGATGTTGAGTTGAATTTAGTTGGTCACATCTACTGTGTTCCAGTGAAAAATGGATAAATATTGAAAATCTGCAAAAAAAGCAAAATTTTAAAATTTCACCTCCACTTTGCTTTAATTCCTGTGAAGCACCTAATGGGATAATAATCTTCCTAAATGCTGTATTGAATACTTTAACCCCTTACCAACCCTAGATGTATGAGTATGTCCCAAAGTCGCTAAAAGACATTGTAGCGAGATCGCTAATTGCAGCTGGCACCCAGCAGTTACAGCACGGGGAGGAATGTTTAACCCTAAATCAATGAAAAACGGTGCAGCGCAAATTCCTCACTGCGATCGGGACACCAGCTTTGTGAAGGCTTCCATCACCAACATGTTTTTGACTTTACCACTTCCAGCTCCAGGCAAGAAGTGGGAGAACCGCCATCTTTGTACACCCTACTGCATTGTATATACAATGCAATAGGCTGTATAGACGATTGCACCTCCTAGTGGTGAAGCCCCCAAGGGAGACTCAAAGATAAAGTAAAAAAAAAAATGTTTTAATATGTAAAAAAAAAAAATTAAAAGTTCTAATTATCAACTCTCGCCATTTTACAAATAAAAAAAATAAAAATAAAATAAGTTCCCCATATTTGGTGTCGCTGCATCTGGAAAAGTTCGAACTATTAAAATATAACATAATTTATCCCATATGCTGAACACCAGAGAAGAAAAAAACTCCAAACAACAAAATTGTGTTGTTTTGGTCATTTTATATCCTCGAAAAATTGGAATGAAATTGATCCAAAAGGTCACATGTCTTCCAAACTGGTAGCAATAAAAAGTGCACTTCAGCCGCAAAAAATGCCCCATGACTCGCGTCCGTAGGTGTTAGTACAAAAAAGTTATTGGTCACAGAAAATGGCAGCGCAAATTTGAAAAATAGAAAATGTTTGGAATTTTTTTTAAGGTACCAAAACATAAAGGAAACCGTACATGTTTGGTATTGCCGGATTTGCATCAACCTCAAATACAGTGAACACATCACTTTTACCGAAGATTGAAGGTCGTAAAAACAAAACTTCCGCAAACATGGCGCAAGTAAGTTTTTTTTATATTTTATCCCACTTGGGATTTTTTTGTGGTTTCCCAGTATATTCTATAGTACAGTGAATAACATCATTAGAAAGTACATCTTGTCCCGCAAAATAAAAGCCCTCATATGTCTGTGTAGATGGAAAACCAAAAAAGTTATGGCTTTGGGAAGGCGAGGGGGAAAAACGAACGTGTCAACAACAAAAAAAACGCAAGGTCCTTAAGGGGTTAATGGGTGCAGTTTCTTAGATGTAGTCATTTATGGGGGCATCTAACATACAGGTCCCTCAAAGCACCCGCTACCGCCACACGGTCGGCACTTGATAATGCCATCCAGTTGGCATGGCATCCAGAAGCCTAATGAAGACCTCCATGGCTGCCATGGAACTACTTCTACTAGACTCTGCCATCAGCCGCAGACAAAATGTAATAGACAACGAACAAACTCCCTTTATACTACATCAATCCTGCAGTATATAGTGTATGAGACAATCGCATGGTGAATTTCCTTAAAGGGAGTAAAAATTACTGTACAAATGTAAAAAATGTCATCTAAAATTTTTCACAAATTTGTAAAAATTAACACAATTGGCATCGATATATCTGTAGAAATCCGTTCTGACACAATACAACGTTATTTATCCCGCACAGTAAACGCCATAAAACACACTACACAAGAAACAGTCCAAATAGAAACTAGACCTCGTCCTGCAAAAAAAAAAAAAACATCACTCCGCTCTACCAGAGGAAAAATCCAAAAGTTATTGATCTCAGAAACAGACAATGTCAAGAATTTGTTCTAAAAAGTTTTTTTTATTTTTTAAAAGTAACAAATCATAACAAAAGCTAAATACATCTGGTATCGCTGGAATCAGACAGATAACTTGTCATTCATTTCTCTCGATGAACTCCAGAAGATCATTCCCCCAAAAACCATTGTGGTTTTTTTTTCATTTCCATCTCAAGTAGATTTTTTTCCAGCTTCCCAATACATTATATGGTGCATTAAGTTTTACCATTAGAAAATACAATTAGTCCCACAAGGAACAAGCTCTAACACGGCTCTGCTGACAGCACAGAAAAACAGTTATGGCTCTCACAATCCGGGGAAGAAGGAAATGGAAATGAAAAAAAGAAAGTGACTCAGACATTTAGGGGTTAAAATGCGACCTTGAGATGAGAGGAGATATAAAACCAGTTTGTTTCCACCATCATGGAGAAAAGCTTTAAGATTTCACATCTAGTTTGATCAACGATTCACATAGCGCCAAACTGTAGACCAATCCTAGGACTCCTAGGGGCCCACCAGTGGAGTTGATTCTTGGGGCCCACCGATGGAGATGATTCTTGGGGCCCACCAGTGGAGTTGATTCTTGGGGCCACCAGTGGAGTTGATTCTTGGGGCCACCAGTGAGCTGATTCTTGGGACCTATCAGTGAAGTTGATTCTTGGGTTCCATCAGTGGAGATGATTCTTGGAGCCCACCAGTGGAGATGATTCTTGGGGCCCGCCAGTGGAGTTGCTTCTTGGGGCCCACCAGTGGAGATGCTTCGTGGGATTCACCAGTGGAGTTGATTCCTTGGACCCACCAGTGGAGCTGATTTTTGGGGCCTATAGATGGAAATGATTCTTGGGGTCCATCAGTGGAGATTATTCTTGGGCCCACCAGTGGAGATGTTTCTTGGGACCACCAGTGGAGTTGATTCTGATGGCCCACCAGTGGAGTTGATTCTTGGGGCGAACCAGTGGAGGTGGTTCTTGGGGCCCGCCAGTGGAGTTGATTCTTGGGGCCCACCAGTGGAGATGATTCTTGCGGCCAACCAGTGGAGTTGATTCCGTGGGCCCTCCAGTGTGGTTGGTTCTTGGGACCCACCAGTGGAGTTGATTCTTGTGACTCACCAAAGGAGTTAATTCTGGGGACCCACCAGAGAAGTTAATTCTTGGGACCACCAGTGGAGTTGATTCTTGGGGAGAACCAGTGGAGGGGATTTTGGGGCCCCCATGGATTTAAATTTCTTGGGGGGGCATGGAGATGATTCGGGGGCCAACCAGTGGAATTGATTCTGGGGGCCCCCTGGGTTGATTCTTTTGCTACCAATGGATTAATTCGGGGATCCCCAGTAAGTTTTTTTGGGGGCTCACTTTGGGATTGTTTCCCGGGGACCCCCTGGACTGATTTTGGGGCCCTACAGGGGAAAATGATTCTTGGGGGCCTATCATGGAAAATGATTTTTGGGGCCACATTGGTGATTCGGACCCACCAAGGGGGGTTGTTCTTGGGCTCACCAGGGGAAAATATTTTTGGGGACCACCAGTGGATTGATTGGGGGGCCCTCAGTGGAGGTGATTCTTGGAGCCCACCAGTGGAGGTGATTTTTGGGGACCACCAGTGAAAAGAAGCCCATGTCAAGAAGCACCCAGGGGCCAACTGGTGGTTACCACTGCTCATCTGTAGACTAGTCCAAGGTTGACGAGAATGGAAGCAGGCACTTACCCTCCAGGTAAAAATTATGGTTTTCACCCCGCCCCATTTCCGCAACCTATAAACAGATAATCTTGGGAACCAAACACAAAGGAATGGAGTATCGAGCTCTTGCCACTGGTGTTGACTGGGGGAACCATGACGCAGAAGAAAAGGAAACCTATTGTTCTAGTAAAGCCCTGGATAGCAAACACTTCCCCACAAGAAGAGTAATAGTGAAGGAGGAATAATAATGAAGGAATGATATGAAGCGGTTTCTATGGGAACAGTGTGATTAGTGCCGACACAGGATCCTTGACTACACACTATTTACTGCCTTCTATTCCAGTTATTAAGGTTGGTTTTGTACAGTCTCTCCCATCATGTGGTCATTATGGGTGACATGAAATGGGTTCCACATATCTGTCTTAAAAAAACTTAGAAAACTCTGTTTTTTTAGATGTATAACAGCGCACTCCAAACTTTGGGGGCCCATAAGTCTGGCCCCGACACCTTTCAATGCGCCAAAAATTTGGGGGGGTTCTGGGGGCCTTTGCCCACATTTATAGAATTGACGATTTATGATTCTTTGACACCTAAACCTCGGGGAAAGAACATTTTGACAGCCAGACCAGGGGGAAAGGGGGTGCCCGAGCCAGACTTGTGGCAATACTCTACAGGCCCCGTATGTATACCCGCAGAAGACAACCAGGGGGAAAGGTGGGGCCTGACCAGAC
>JAODAL010084403.1:0-10926 GCA_025379985.1 Phyllomedusa bahiana
CAATGTAAGGAAAAAAACCCTAGCCGGGCCCAGTAAAACCAAGACTCTGATCCTGCCAAAAAATTGGGCTCCAGCTAAGACCACTGACAAAACAAAAGAGGGCAGCCGAAGCTTGGTAATTTTCCCAAAAAATTTCCCCTGTGCAAAAATTTACTATAAAACTTTCCCGTGTTAGGCTCAAAAGGAGTTATAATCTCCCCCGGGGAAGGGAAACGCCAAAAGGGGGTTGCGAGGTTTTTTGGGTTTCCTTTTTAAAAACCTCACTGGGTTTAAATTGTGGGGGATTAAATCTCTTTGGGTTAGTAATCCTCAATTCATATGTGACTCCTGAGTCCCTGCAAAGTGAAAAAATTGAAGCCAAGGGGAGTTTTGTTCATCTGCAGCCAGTTATTTCAGGATGTTTCCCCTAAACAATACAGAACAGAGCCCACTGGCTGGGGGGTGAGAGTCCAGTGTGGGGGGCCCCCAAAGGGGTAATATTTTCTCATTGGGGAGAGGGAACATTTTGGGGTTGAGGATTCAATGGGGGAAACGAGCAATTTTTTATTTTAAAAAGGGTTATTGGGGAAAAAGCTAACTCTCCATGTCCTCTATTGGCTGGAAACAATCCCAAACACATGGACTCACGAGTCTTTAATGTGAAAAGGATTCAAACCAAGCCAGTTAAATTAGTTTTGCATACAGCTATTTTCGGAATGTTTCTCCTCGTCAGTGCAGAGCTGACTGGGTAAGGGGGAGAGGTGATTTTTGGGTTTAGAAAGGGTAAAAGTATCCCCATTTTGGAGAAAACCCTAGTGGGGGTGTGAGGATTTTAAAGCCCAATTTAGTAAAATTTTTTTCATATTTCAAAAAAGGGTTATGGGGAAAAAACTGAACTCCTTTCCCCCACCCTCTATTGGATATGGCAATCCTCAAGTCACATGTGACTCACTGAGCCTTGCAATGTGAAAAGGATTAAAGCAAAGCCAGTTTAGTTCATTTGCATACAGCAAGGCAAATCAGCAACCAGAAGCAATCATAATCCTTCCAGTAATTTCTACCTCCACACCTGGAAGGTTCTGCCGCAGTAATGCTGCCCCGTACATACAATGTAATGTAATTAAAGTGCATGCGCAGGAAAACCTGCCTTCAGGAGATCATATTATTCGTTGCATGTTTCCCCAAAAACAAGGCCCCTTTTTTGGGAAAGGGGCCCCAAAAAAATGGGTTCAAGGGGGACAAGGAGGTGGACTATGGACCCGGGAAAGGGAAAGCAGTAAAAATAGATTGGGAACAGCGGGTTTATAGCGCAGAACATGCCCCAAATTGGGCTTCCCGGGGCCTTTCCCATGGGAAAACTAAAAACAACGATTATTAAGGGAAAATGGGAAAAAGCTTTGGGAAATTTTTAAAACAGACTTTAAATTTAAAATCTTTACTTACGTTACATTTACCCTTGGGGAGAAAAAAAACATGAAAAAGTTCCCTTAAAATCTTTAATAAAACGCCCCATAAATCAAGAAAATCCCCCTCCAATGGATGATCTTTAGGTCTCAACCTCATCATTCCGTCTATTCCTATCACAGAACTTCACCAAAGGGCACCCCCTTGAGCTTTGGGGCAAACTTTGGATGAAGATGATGGCTTTTGGATATTTGGGAAAAATATAAACCCAAACAAACCAAACATTAAAAACTTTTAAACACGAGGGCGGGTGGGCAAAGGGGAAAAACAACATCCCATTAAAAAAGGGGTAAGAAAGATAAGGCGAAACAGAAAAAGGCCATGGTTTTTATTTCGCTAAATTTTTGGGTTGGGAAAATTTTGAAAAGGGGAAGCCCCGGGATTCTGGGTTTCATTTTTCCCGATGTGACTTATAAGGACCCGAAGGGTGACTGTGGGGGGGAAAAAAGGCAATTTGTGAAGGGAAAGAAAACTGCCCAGGGGAAGGTGAGTGCTGTTCTGTAGGGTTTAATTTTGGATATTTTGAAGCTTTGGGAATAACAAAGGGGTTTATTTGTTTTAGTTTTCCCCGGGGGGGTCCATGATACCAAGGCCAAAAAAATTGGACCCTTATTTTTCAATGGATCCCCAAGTCCTGATGCAAGAAGGATTGGACAGAAAAAGACAGAAAACCCCCCTCTTCCCGCCAAACAAAAAACAGCGGTGACCATAGTTTTGGGGATATTGGGGGCAGTAGTAGACACAAAGGGAACGGGCCCTCACCAAAGATTTTTAAAAAAGGGTTTAAAAAAAAAATTGAACATTGTGTTTTCCCGACAAAAACTCAATCTGTAAGAAACCCAAAAAAGGCCAAAAAGCATAGATTTTTATATTGTCCCCGCCATTATCAAGTGTATTGAAGTGGTTTACCAGGAAACCCTTTTTGAGGTGGCTCTATCAGAGGGCCCCAGGGGGAGGCCAATTTTTTTGGTTTTTTATAAAAACCAAAGCAGGAAAGTTCTTTGGGGTTTTAAAGGGGAATTTCCCCCAAAAAAAATTCAAAAAACGCCTGAACCCGTCCCGGACGACCAGATCTTAGCCCCCATAACTCAAGAGGGTTTTGGGCCCTGAGAGCGAGTAGTTAACAATTTAAACCCGGGACAGAAACAAATATCCCCGACTTTTGTTCCCAATTTTTCATAAGAACATTTTCCCAAAAGAAGCGTGACTGAGAATAAATACTGAAAAATCTCCTCACACCAATTTAAAATTTTTTTTCCTCAACCCCTGCAGGATCTTGGGGTTTCCATAAATCACTTTTTAAAACCCCGAAATGAAAGATTCCAAAAAAAAAAATCTAAAACAATCAAAATTTTATTAGGTGACCACTATCTTACTTCAAATTGTCGATAAACCATTTTTCCCCATTATGGAAGCCCATGTTTCTGCGCTTGGGTTGGTGGGGTAATTTAAAGTGTCAAGATTCCCTTCATTCTGGCTTTTGGGGGGTATACAAAAGTGTAAAATTGTTTAGAACTTGAAAACAAATAATAAAAAATAAGGCCCACAAGGCGGGGGCAAGGGGGGCACCCTCGGGGTATTAAACCAAAAAAGTTTTAAAGATAGGTAAATAAGTATGAATGGTTTCCCCCTGGTCCCTTTTTGTGTTTTTAGGGAAAAAAAGGAAAAAACTCTCTTTTGCCCAAAATGCCGGTAAAGCCCCCAAAAAAGATCACTACCCAGTTCCCGGGTTTGGGGGGTCCTAAACAGTGGGGCCACGGGGTACAGGATTTAAGGGAATCTTGTAAAAAAATATTCGGTCAACTAAAAATCGAAGGGTGTCTGGGAATAGTTAAGCTCAGAAATTAAGTTAAAATAAAAAAGTAGATATTTATTTGAACTTCAAATAAATATCTACTTTGTTATTTTTAACAGGATTTCTACGTTTAACTGTTCCCAGACACCCTCCGATTTTTAGGTTTACCGGAAAAATTTTTAAATGGTTTTTAACTTTAAAAGGGGGTTTTCTCACACAAAATTGGGCATTTAAATTTTTTAAAGGGTTTTTAGCAAAAAAAAAGCACGTTTTCAATATAGTCAATAACAAATCTTCTACTGATTTCTAGATTTAACCCTTTCTTTTATGGCTCCAGGGGCTGCCGAGGTCTCATTTGGTCACCCCACCTGCTTTTTTCTCCCTGATAGGGCTGTAACTCCAGCATCTTATTTACAGCAGGTCGCGTCGGGAAACGAGCACCACCAAGGGTTTAACTACCCCCTGTCCTTTTTCCCTCTCTGTCCCTCCCCTCTGGGGTTTTCAGCACAGCGCAATTATTTTTAAACAGGCATAAATAGCAGCCCCCGTCAATTTTCCCCCCCCTGCCTTATCTTTGGTTTTCACCTAATAATTTTTCACTGCTGTTAACACCCAAAATTCCTGGGCCCCTGTCCCTTCAGCCCCTGAGTCTGCCTAATTTTGCATTCACCTACTGGGTTTTCCCAAACCCCTTCACTGCTGAAAATTAAAAAGATTCCACAAAAAGCCAACAGTAGGTGAAAAAATTAAGCAAACACAGAAAAGATGTACAAAATTTAAAAAACCGGGATGCAAATACAAAATTCTGCCCGCCCCTGCAGCTTTCTCACATCAGCGATTTTTTGAATAAAACCCCCCCCCCTCTCAATTTCCCCGTGCTGGGAAACCCCTGGGCCCCGGGAAAACGCCTGCCCTGCGTGCTGTCATGATGGATGTATGGGGGGAAAAAAAAATGCTGTGAAACCCCGGTTTGAAGCCCATTGAATGGTCAGGGAGCAGGGGGAAAAAGAACCCCTGTGATCCCGAAGTTTTTTCCCCCCAATGCTCTTTTAAGGGACGGGGGGCGAGCGAGCGAGCCCCTGACAACACATAAAATGAAGGGGGGGGAGAGGATTTCAGGAACCAGTGCCCCCGCCCCCTGATTTTCCCAAAAATCCAGCTCTTTGGACAGCACCAAGGAAAATGGAAAACCAGTTCCCTGAGACCAAAATCCTTTAAGTTTTTTAATTCCCTTTATGTCACCATCCCCTGCAGAATTTGGGAACCCTGAAGCTCCCCCCTTTTTTTAAAAGACAATCCCTTTTTGGGTCTCATACAGAATTTGACCCCGTAAAATATTTAGCCTATGCTTAGTTCTGCAGATTCTTGTCATGTAACTGCATTGTTACTGTTTTGCTCCCAGTGGTGAGACAATCTTTTTGTATACTACCAACTAGCTCAGTGTGTTATTAGGTTAATTTCTAAGCGCAAGGTCTCTGGTTCAAATTGAGTAGCAGCCATGAAGAAGCCTTCTTTACCATGAGAACTGTGACTCTGTGGAATCACTGCCTCAGGCGCTGCCCCCAGCAGGCACTAGGGAGGCTTCTACTGACTACTAAATATTATTAATACTTATGGAGCCGTTTGAATCCAGTCTGATGGCAATGCTGAGATCAGGAGTGAAATCTTCCTTAGGGCATATTGGTTATTGACTTATGGTTTCAGAAGTCTTCACCAGTAGAGTTAAAAACTCCCTATTCTCCACCCTTCGTTGAACTTGATGGACACGTCTTTTTTCAACCACACTAATTATGTAACTATGATCTGTCATAGAACTGGGAAGGGTCCCAGAAATGGGGGACTCAGCTTGAGACTGAGAATCTTGAGACGGACATATTTAGTTGACAACCACACCTTATCTGCAGGATGCAGTAGTGGAGGAGGTCTTTGTTTTTTATCCACTTGTGCTTTGGTCTGGGAAAATGCTAGGAGGAGAGATCACTGGGTATTGTGCCAGATACGGGAAAGAGCTTGGACTTGAGAATTCACAGCTGCAAAAATTGAGGTGGCAGGCAGAGGAAGAGGAGGCTGGGGGTGTTGCCCATAGACAATGAAGATTAATGAAGCACCTGTGAAGTCAGAATCAAGATGGTTGTAAAATAACGCTGCCCAAGGAAGAAGATTAGCCCAGTCATCTTGTTGAAAAGAGACAAAGGGACAGAAGTAGTTTCCTAGAATCTGGATCACCCTCTTCACTTGCCCATTAGATTTAGGGAGGTAAGCCAATAAGATCGTACATAAGGCTTACCAAAACCTTGAGACAAACCTGTACTCCATGATCAGACACTATGTGAAGGGGTAGACCATGCAGGTGAGGTGAGCTGAAGAGACAAGGGCAGATGACTGTGCAGGCAGTGGAAAGAGATAGGTCAGTAATAAAGTCAATGGCAATGTGAGTCCCGGGCTCTTTGGGAATAGGCAGAGGCAGCACAAGGCCAGTGAGTCTCAGACATGTAGCCTTGTGTGGGCACAAGTTGGCCAAACGGTCACAAAGTTCTTGACTTCCTGGGAGAGAGTTGGAAACTAGTCTCCTCACCTTCAGAGAGCCATAACTTTTTTATTTTTCCACCTACAAAGAAAAATGAGAGGTCTTCTATTTTGCAGGACAAGATGTTCTTTCTAATGGTGTTAGTCACCGTACCATAGACTAGACTGGGAAACTACAAAAAATGTACTTGTGCCATGTTTGCAGGGGGTGAGGGTGTTACGCCATTCAATCTCTGGCATAAATGATGCATTCTCTGTGTTAAGCAGGTTGATATGAATCCGGTGACACCAAATATGTAAGGTTTGCGTTATGTTAAGGTACCATAAAATAATCCAAATTTTTCCTATTTTTGAAATTTGTGCTGCAGCGCCATTTTCTGCGATCAATAGACCTGAATGAGGGGCATTTTTTTGCGGGCTGAAGAGCACTTTTAATCCAATTTTTAGGGAACCTGAAATTACCAAAAAAAACCACAGTTTTTTTCTTCTCCAGTGTTCATTGTACGGGATAAATGACATTATATTTTAATAGATCGAAATTTTTCAGATGCGGCGACACCAAATATGTGGAAATTTTTATTATTTTATTTTTTATTTGTAAAATGGCAGATAGGGGGATTTTAACTTTTAATGTATTTTTTTCACATTTTTTTTTCTTTTACTTTAACATAAAGTCCCCCTAGGATGCTTCACCTGTGGGGGGCACAATCATTTATGAAGCCTAATATATTGTATAGACACTAGGGTGCACAATGATGACAGTTTTACAATGATGACGGTTTTACAGGAAGAAGTAAAATGAAAAACATGGTAGCAATGGAAGCCTTCACCAGGCTTCCAGAGGCCATGTTAACCAATCTGGGCCCTGAAAACTCACCATGGGGGCCTCGATTGTAATAAGGAATGGTGCAGTTTCTCATTCATTTAGATGCCGAGGCCGCCACAGCGTTTAAGGGGTTAAACAGGTCACGATGGCATTAGTTCCTTCCCGTGCGTTAACCAACATGTATCAGCTGCAATTAGTAGCCAGCATTCACTGGCAGTGCAGCGGGATTGCAGCACAATCCCATCCCAAAGCCCCTCACCGGCACTGGGACGTAAATTTGCACCAAGTGTCGTTATGACCTTAATGACGCAGCTACTTTCAGATTTCTGCTATTTGTTTTTTCTTCCTCGCCTTCCAAGGGCCATGACTAGAGATGGGCGAATTTCTCAAAAATTAGATTCGGTCACCTCGCCGAATTTTCCGACAAAAATAAATTCGGTCCGAATTACTTCGGCACGAATCGCGTTAAAAAGCAGCTAATTCCAGGCTGCACAGAGCCTGCAGTGTGCTGTATGAACGTGTGTGCATGCTTAAAATTAGCAGAGGGAGCTTGGTTTGGTCTTCATACAATGTTTGTTTTTAGTATGACACGCAGATGACTGCCGCCGCTCTTAGAATCGCTTCACTATAAAATTCCCTGGGCACTTAAGAGGGCAAAACTGACCAAAAAACTCAAGCGTGAATGTAGCCTGATAAAGTCATGCCAGCGAAAGCTGGAAAAAAAACAAGCTGTGAGCTCAGGTGGCAACATTAGTGACAGAGTGTGGAGGTGACGGCGGCATCCACAGCACATGAGGTCAGGCAGTGGCACAATGATATTCTGGAGGTGCAAAACACGAGGAAGCCACAGAGTGGCACAATAACTGAGAGCGGAGGTCACGGCGGCAAGCAGTATAGGTCATGCAGTGCACAATGACATTCTGGAGGCGGCAAACAGTATTAGGCCACAGAGTGGCACAATGAATACAGTGTGGAGGTCACACAGCAGCAGCAGATGAGATCAGGCAGTGGCACAATGACATTCTGGAGGCGGCAAAACAGTAGTAGGCCACAGAGTGGCACAATGATACAGTGTGGATGTCACGACAGCAGCAGAATGAGATCAGGCAGTGGCACAATGACATTCTAGAGGCGGCAAAACAGTATTAGGCCACAGAGTGGCACAATGATACAGTGTGGAGGTCACGACAGCAGCAGCATGAGATCAGGCAGTGGCACAAGACATTCTGGAGGCGGCAAAACAGTATTAGGCCACAGAGTAGCACAATGACACAGTGTGGAGGTCCCGACAGCAGCAGCATGAGATCAGGCAGTGGCACAATGACATTCTAGAGGCGCAAAACAGTATTAGGCCACAGAGTAGCACAATGATACAGTGTGGAGGTCACGACAGCAGCAGCATGAATCAGCAGTGGCACAATGACATTCTGGAGGCGGCAAACAGTATTAGGCCACAGAGTGGCACAATCCTACAGTGTGGAGGTCACGGCGGCAGCAGTATGAATCAGGCAGTGGCACAATTTACATTCTAGGCCAAAAAGTATTAGGGCCACAAGTGCCTATACAGTGTGGAGGTCAGGCACAGACAGCAATGAATCAGGCGTGGCCCCCTGGAAAATTTTTTAGGGCAAAAAGTTTTGGCCCAGAGTGGACAATCAACAGTGTGGGGGTCACGGCGGCAGCATATGAGATCAGGGGATGGGACAAGACTTCTGGACGGCAAAACAGTATTAGGCCACAGATGGGCCACAATCAACAGTGTGGAGTCACGGCGGCAGAGTATGAGTCAGGCAGTGGCCAATGCAAATTTTGGAGGCGAAAACAGTATAGGCCACAGGGGCACAATCACACAGGGGAGTCCGCGGGAGCAGTAAGAGATCAGGCAGTGGCACAATGACATCTGGGGTGGCAAAACAGGAGGAAGCCACAGAATGGCACAAAGACTGAAGGGGGGGTCCCCGGGGCAGCGATGAGGGCAGGGAGGCCCAAACACAGGGGAGGGCCGGCAATCACAGAGCAGCGAGTCAGAAGTGGCACAATGACATTCTGGAGGGGGCAAAACAGAGGAACCACAGAGGGGCACAAAAAACTGGAGCGGGGTCACGGCGGCACAGCAAGGGTCAGGCAGTGCACAAGACCAGGTGGGGGACATGGCAGCACCACAGCACAGCAGAGGTCAGACAGGGCACAAAGACACAGTGTGGTGTCACGGCAACAGCAAACACAGCAGCAAAGAGGGGCATAGAAGGGACAAAGACAGAGGTTGAGGGGGGTGGGAATACCAGCCCCCCGTAAAGATGGTGGGAGGCAGATGGAAAACGCACAGATGTGTGGCATCAGGGGGTGGGGGCATAGAAAAAAAAGGGGGGAGGGACAGGTGGGTTTTGGAACCCAGCTGACGACAAAGGGCGCGTTCCACAATTTCCCGTGGACAAACGGGTTTTCCTTGGGGTAACGATGCCCCCGCCGCACTGAAAACCCGCTCTATGCCACATACTGGCCCGGGGAGGACACTTTTTCCACTGCAAACTCGGCCAAATGCCCACACTCCAGTTTTGGGTGCCCAGTAGGCCAGCGGTCTTCTAACTGAGGTGGCAGGTGCGTCCAATAGGCCACAACCTGTTGGTTCAGGGGGGACTGCTCCCAAAGGGCCTGCGCTGCTGCTGGGCGACGCCCTCCTCACTAGGGGGGAAAGGGAAACGCTCACCCGTGACTCCCGACTTAGGTTACTACTGATGGAGCTTTAACCCCCATCCCCCCCTTTTCCCCCCCAGGGGGGGCCGCGGCGTTACTGGCCTGAGGAACCCCCGGGCAACCTGCAAGGGGGGACGATGCCCACAAGGGACGCCAAATATTTTTGGGAGGAAAATTTCCTAATAAATTTGATTTTTTCTTCCCCCTCAAAGCTGGGGAAAAAGCCCCCCATTTTGGACCGGTACGAGGGGCCCAAAAGGTGGAGAGCCCAAAAAAATCCCTCTGCCGATGCTACTATTCGCGTCACAGCCAGGGAAAAAAGCGCGGGCCTTTTGCACAAGTGCTCCGAGGGGGTCCCTGCCCCTTTTACTGTATACTGCCACGGTGCTTGGGGGTCATCTCCTCGTCTTCCTCCTCCATCCACCCCTCCACTGCTCCTCTCCTCCTCTCTTTCCTGGGTAGAAAAATCCATTCTCCCCAATGTCCTCCTCCCCCCCTCCTCCATTTCAGTCCCCACCGGACTCATGTGGCCCCCCGGATTAGTCCGGCCCCCGGGCCCCAGTCCCCCGCCCAGACAATTTTTCAGGGATTTTGTTCCAGGACATAAGGGGGGGAATCCGTTATTCATTCCCCTAGCCCCCGGCACTGACAAATAAGTCGCCTTTTCCTCGAAAAGGCCCCAACAAAAGGCAGGGTGTCCCCGCATTTTAGCTGCCACGGGCTGGGCCCTCAAAGGTTTCACAGGGGGGTACTTTTGTCGGGCCCGGATCATCAAAAACTCGGGTTTTGGCCTTTCCTTTCAAAAACAGCGGTCCAACATGTGCAGGCCCCGGGAAAAACCCGCGGGTGGAAAAATCCATACAAGTTGGGGTTTGGGGGGGGCCGTTCGCCGCTGCAAACTCGAAGGGGGGGTGTTCCCCGGCTTTGTACGAATGGATAAAGTGCATGCACTTTTTCCCCGGCCATTTTCAAAAAGTTCTGAAATTGGGGGAAGACTTTAGGGAACCCTTTTTCCCAACCAATTGAACAGTGCTCCTTTCAGGGGGCATGGACCATCCCTCCTCGGGGCCCGCGGGGAGACGCATGTTCCCCCCCATTGGGGCCACCCATGGTTTCCCATTTGCAGTTGGCGCGGGAAAAGCCACACAAACGATTTTCTTCCCCCGCATTAAGCGGGGCAGGTTTCCCCCCCCTGTGTGACTTTGTTCGGGTAAGGCAACCAGGTGAAAAACTGCCTTTACAACCGCTGTGCCCTACACATGTGGTATGATGGAAAGGCCCCGTACTTGTGGAGGGCCGAGGGTGGTGATGGTGGGGGAGGAGGGGGCGGACAATTTGGGGGCCCGGTGCAGCCGTTTAAAAACTGGGAGGGAAAACGGCGTCTCCTGCCAAGGATTTGGGGTGGGCCCGGGCCAAAGGGAACACCTTCCCCCAGTTTGGGGCCCAAAAAGGACCTGTACTGGGGCCCCCCCATTTGAAAAGGCTGACCGACGTTTCCCCGCTGCCAAACACCTTTTAAACCAAAACCCCAAAGCCCAAGGACTGACCCCCCTCTGTTCTACATAATTTTGAATTCTGTTTCCCGGGCCCCTTTGGAAAAGAAATTACGGGTTGGAACTCTCCATCTCGGGTCGGGACCCAA
>JAODAL010084404.1:0-10926 GCA_025379985.1 Phyllomedusa bahiana
GGCATCCGCTTTAAAATTGACATGCAATTCTTTTTTGCTTTTACCAATGAAAGCCATGGAATTGGAGCCGCTTTGGAATTGTCCAAAAGCGTCCCATCCTGGTACGTAACAGCTGCGCTTTGCTTTCCCGAAAGCGGATGGGAAAAGCGCAGGGGGGGCTGGAAGGGGATCGCGGAGAGGTGTGCGGCGGCAGCGGGGGCGCGGTGTGCCGGGGGGGGGGCGGGGCGGAGGAGGGGTGAGCGGGAGCGGTGACATGGATGAAAAGGGGGTGGGGGAGAGACATTGGTGAATGGGAGCTGGGGGGCGGTGCAGAATGAAAAAGGGAGTGGGGCGGCGTGCAGAAAGGAATGGGAGTGGGGGCAGAGATGAACAGAAGGAGCTGGGGCAAGACGAGACATGAAAGGGGGCCATGGCAGAGACGAGAAATGAAAAGGGGGGCCCGGGGCGAGAAGACAAAAGGGACCGGGGCAAGACATGAGATGAATGGGGGCCGGGGCAGAGACGAGACAAGAAAGGGAGCCGGGGCAGGCAGGGGAATGGGAGCGGGGGGAGAGACGAGACATGAAAGGGACCAGGGCAGGACAGGCATGAAAGGGAGCCCGGGGGAGAAGAGCATGAAAAGGGGGGCCGGGCAGGAATGAGAAAGAAAAGGGAGCCGGGGGAGAGAAGACATGAAAGGGAGGGGAGAACCCAGACATGAAAGGGGCCGGGGGGAGAGACAGGATAATGGGAGCCCGGGGCAGAGCGAGCTGAAAGGGACCCGGGGGAGAGACAGAGATGAATGGGACCGGGGGAGAGTCGAGACATGAAAGGGAGCCGGGGCAGGAATGAGAGAAAGGGAGCCGGGGCAGAGACGAGACATGAAAGGGAGCCGGGCAGAACGGACTGAAAGGGAGCCGGGGGAGAGACATGATATGAATGGGGGCCGGGGCAAGACGAGACAGAAAGGGGCCGGGGGGAGAATGAGATGAAAGGGGCCGGGGGGAGACATGAGATGAAAAGGGGGCCGGGGAGAGACGAGAAATAAAAAAGGGCCCGGGGGGGAATGAATGAATGGGGACGGGGCAGAGAAAGACATGAAGGGGCCGGGGCAGAGACGAGATGAATGGGAGGGGCAGGACATGAGATGAATGGGGGCCGGGGGAGAGCGGGAAAATGAAAGGGAGCCCGGGGGGGACGAGACTTAAAGGGAGGGGGAGAGACGGACATGAAAGGAGCGGGGCAGAGACTGAGATAAAAGGGGCCGGGGCAGAGAGAGACATGAAAGGGAGCCGGGGGAAAAAAGAGAGAGAGGAGAGATTTGAAAAAAGCATCCGAAAAAGGGGAAGGGTAAAACGCAGTGAAAAAACATTCAAAAAGGATCCAAATAAAGTAAACCAATGCTGCGTTTTGCGGAAACCCTTTCCGGATTTCGCTTTTCAAGTGCCAAAAACGGATCCCTAAAAAGGGTCCAAAAGCCGTGTGAAAAAGAAAACCAACACTTTAATATTAGTGATATCCTCCTAAAAAAACTACATTTTAAATATTATGTGATTGCGCCCAACTAACTTTATATTATTGATATAAACCCAAATACACTTGTAATATTATGTGTAGGGGCCCCCAAACGCCTTGTAATTTAGGTTAACCTAACAAGACATTGTTTATTATGTGATATGCCCAACACATTTTCACTTGTTAAAATTTTGATATGTATCTAACACTAACTTGTTATTATGTGATTGACCTAACACATACCTTTTAATTTATGTATATGCCTAACACAGCCTTGTAAATATTATGTGTATGCACCCCAACCTACACTTTTAATTTTTGTATATCCCCCTAAACTACATTGTAATATTTGTGATTGCCAAAAATACACTTTTAATATTATGTGTATGCACCTAAACTTAAAATTTTAATATTATAGTATCACCTAACACATAACTTGTTAAAAATTTTTTGTGATTGAGCCTAACACTACATTGTAAAATTAGTGAATTTCGCCTAACACTACACTTGTAAAATTATAGATTGACCAACACATCACTTTTAAAATTATGTGAAAGAGCCTAACACATACACTTGTATTTATTATTTTAAAAGCGCCCAACACTTTCACTTGTAAAATTATGTGATTTGCACCCCAACACATAACTGTAAAATTATGTGTATCCCTAACAAATAACCCTTTTAAATTATGTATATGAGCCCAACACATCCCTTGTAAAATTATGGATAAGCCTAACATACACTTTTTTAATTTATATATACCCTAAAACAAATTTTAAATTTTTTATTGATATAACCAAACACTCCTTTTTAATATTAATGATTGTATAACCAAAAACCCTCACTTGTAATTTTTTAAAGATATGACCTAAAACATACCGGGAATATTTGTGATATGCTCCAACACATCTGTATTATTATGCATATGCACCTAAAAAATTTCAAATTTAAATTTTTGGATTTTCCCTAACAATACACTTGTAATATTATGTGTATACCCTAACACATAACTTTTTAATTTTTTGTGATATGCACCTAACACAACAATTTTAAAAATTTTGTTATGCACCTAACACATACAAATTTTAATATTTTTTGTTTATATGCTCCCAACACATACACCCTTTTAAAATTATGTGATAAGCACCTTTTTTAAAAAAAAAACACTTGTAAATATTATGTGGTATGCACCTAACCCATACAAATTGTAATAATTTTGTGGGTTTGCACCTTAAAACATACACTTTGTAAAAAATTTTGTGAAAATGGGCCAAACATTTACCTTGTAATTATGGGAAAAACGCCTAACACCCTTTCCCCTTGGGAATTTGTATAAAAAATTTCAAACCCAACCCCCATACACTTGTTTAAAATTTTTTTAAAAATTTAGCCAAAACACATAAACTTTGGGAATATTATGGGGGATATGCAGCTAAACCCCCATAAAACTTGTAATTTTATGTGATAGCACCCAAACACATACAACCCGTAAAAATTTTTTGTGATTTTACACCTAACACTACACTTTTAAGATTAAAGTGACCCTGACCTAAAAACATACACTTGTAAATTATTGATATGTCCACCCAACACATACACTGGTAATATTTTTGGATATCCCCCAAAAATACACTTGTAATATTATGTGATATGCACCTAAAAACCCCTAAAAACTTGGAATATTATGTTTATATACACCTAACACATACACTTGTAATATTATGTGATATAAAACCCCAACACATACATTTTTTTAAAAATTTTGTGATATGCACCTAACACATACACTTGTAATATTATGTGATATGCACCTAAGGGCTTGTTCACACTGCGTTTTTGTGATCCGTTTTACGGATCCGTTTTACGGATCCGCAAAACGGATCTAACAATTGTCAGTGTGATTAACATTGAGTTGAATGGCAAAAGCGCATCGCTGTTCCCACGGGAGTTCAGCGATGCGCTTTTGAGGGCTCTCCTGCGCTGTTCTTTTCGCATCCGCTTTAAGAATTGACATGTCAATTCTTATTGCGTTTTACGCAACTGAAAGCCCATAGGAGATAATGGAGTCCGCTTTTGGCACTTGTCCAAAAGCGCTCCACACTCCTGGTACGTAACAGCTGCGCTTTGCATCCTGAAGGCGGATGCGAAAAGCGCACTGGGAGGCTGGACGGGGATCGCTGGAGAGGTGTGCGGCGGCTGCGGGAGCGCAGGTGTGCGGCGGGTGGCGGCGGCGGCGGAGGAGGAGGTGAGCGGCAGCGGTGACATGAGATGAATGGGAGCTGGGGCAGAGACATGAGATGAATGGGAGCTGGGGCGGCGGTGACATGAGATGAATGGGAGCTGGGGCGGCGGTGACATGAGATGAATGGGAGCTGGGGCAGAGATGAGACATGAAAGGGAGCCGGGGCAGAGACGAGACATGAAAGGGAGCCGGGGCAGAGACGAGACATGAAAGGGAGCCGGGGCAGAGACGAGACATGAAAGGGAGCCGGGACAGAGACATGAGATGAATGGGAGCCGGGGCAGAGACGAGACATGAAAGGGAGAGCCAGGGCAGAGACGAGGCATGAAAGGGAGCCGGGGCAGAGACGAGGACATGAAAAGGGAGCCGGGGCAGAGACATGAGATGAATGGGAGCCGGGGCAGAGACGAGACATGAAAGGGAGCCGGGGCAGAGACCAGACATGAAAGGGAGCCGGGGCAGAGACATGAGATGAATGGGAGCCGGGGCAGAGACGAGACATGAAAGGGAGCCGGGGCAGAGACATGAGATGAATGGGAGCCGGGGCAGAGACGAGACATGAAAGGGAGCCGGGGCAGAGACATGAGATGAATGGGAGCCGGGGCAGAGACGAGACATGAAAGGGAGCCGGGGCAGAGACGAGACATGAAAGGGAGCCGGGGCAGAGACATGAGATGAATGGGAGCCGGGGCAGAGACGAGACATGAAAGGGAGCCGGGGCAGAGACATGAGATGAATGGGAGCCGGGCAGAGGACATGAGATGAATGGGAGCCGGGGCAGAGACGAGACATGAAAGGGAGCCGGGGCAGAGACATGATAGAATGGGAGCCGGGGCAGGGAAAGAGACAGAAAAAGGGGGCGGGGGAGGACATGGAGAATGGGAAACCGGGGCAGAGCATGAGATGAATGGGGCCCGGGGGAGAGACGAGAATGAAAGGGGCCGGGGCAGGGGAGAGAATGAAAGGGAAAACGGGGCGAGACGAGGACATGAAAGGGAGCCGGGGGGAGAGACATGAGATGAATGGGAGCCGGGGCAGAGCGAGACATAAAGGGGCCGGGGCAGATTTCCAAAAGAGAGAGAGAGAGACTTGAAAAACGCATCCCAAAAAGCGGATGCGTTTAAAACCAAAATGAAAAAGCATTCAAAACGGATCCAAATAAAGTATCCCAATGTGCGTTTTGCGGATCGCTTTCCGGATGGCTTTTCAAGTGCCAAAAAAAAGGATCCGTAAAAGGTCCAAAAAAACCCTGTGACAAGCCCTAAACAAAACACTTGTAATATTTTTGTGATATCCCCCTAAAAATTTTATTGTAATATTTTGTGATATGAACCAAAAACCCGCACCCTTTTAATATTAGTGATATGCACCTAACACGAAATTGTAATATTTGTGATTGCACCAACACATACACTTGTAATATTTTGTGATATGTATCTAACATACATTTAATATTTGGATTTGCACCCAAAAAACATACATTGTAAATTTTTTGTGATTGCGCTAAACCCTGAATATTTTGTGATATGCACCTAAAACACACTTGTAAAATTTTTTGTGATAGACTCAACACTTACACTTGTAATATTATATATTCACCTAAAAAATCACTTGTAAAATTTTGTGAGTGAACCAAAACATCATTGTAATTTTATGTGATAGAGCCCAAAAACATACACTTTTAAAATTTTGTGAAAAACCCCTTTTAAAAATTTTACTTTTTAATATTATGTATTCCTCCTAACACTAATTGTTAATTTATGTAAAATCCTCCTAACACATTTCCTTGTAAAAATTATGTGATACCTCCCAAACCATTTTAAATTGTAATATTTGTGTATCCCCCTTAACACATACACTTGTAATTTTATTTGATAGGGGCCCAAAACTACACTTGTAATATTATGTGTATGAGCCTAACACATTCCCCTTTTAATTTTTTGAATGCACCTAAACATTCACTTTATTATTATTTGTAGATATACACCAACACAAACTTGTAAAATTTTTTGATATGATATAACCTAAAAACATAATTGTAATTTTATGTATGCCCCTAACAATACCTTGTAAAATTATGTGATATGCACCTAAAAACCACCTTTTTTTATTATGTGATATGCACTAAAAAACTACATTTTTAATATTAGTGATATGCACCCAACAATAAAATTGTAATATTATGTGTAGCAACCTAAAAATTACACTTGTAAATATTATGTGTATCCTCCCCAACACATACCTTGTAATTTATGTGATTGGCCTAACACATACACTTTAATATTATGTGTATGCACCTAAAACCCATACACTTTTTAAAATTATGTGATATGACCTAACACATACACTTGTAAAATTATGTGTATGCACCTAACAAAATACAATTGTAATATTTGTGATATGCACCTAAAACATAAATTGTAATATTATGTGAATCCCCTAAACAACAAACCCCGTAATATTAGTGATTGCTCCCAACACAAACTTTATTATTTTTGAATCCTCCCAACACATACACTTGTAATATTTTGTGATATGGCCTAACACATAATTTTTAAATATTATTGATATGCACTAACCCCATAACTTGTAATATTTTGTGATTTTGGTAAAACACAACACTTGTAATTTATATGTTTTGCAAATAACAATACACTTGTAATTTAGTGATTGGTAACAATCCTTGTTTTATTTTAGGGGTTTTGCGCCTAAAAAACTTCCTTGTAATATTATGTGATTGAGCCTAAACATACCTTGTTTTTTAGTGTATGTATCTAAAACATACCTTTAATATTATGTGATTCCTAAAAACCTCACTTGTAAATTTTGTATGCGCCCCAACACATTTCACTTTATATTATGTTTATTGAGCCTTTAACCTTACAATTGTATTTTTATGTGTTTGCGCCTAAACATACACTTGTAATATTATGTGAAATGCGCCCCAACCATACATTGTAATTTTTGTGATAGCATTAAACACTTTCATTGTAAAATTATGTGTATGCACCTAAACATTCACTTGTAATTTTATGGATTGATTACACCTTAAAAAACAAATTTGTAATATTATGTGAAATTTTACCTAAACCTCCCAAAATTGTTTATTATGTGAAAAGCATTAACACTTACCTTGTAATATTATGTGATATGATAAAAAACACTTGTATTTATGTGATAGTACTAAAAATAATTGTAAAAAATCAAATTTATTGGCCCAAACATACACTTTTAATATTTTGTGATTGCACCTAAACAATTTTCACTTTTTAATTTTATGTGAAAGCATCTAAAAACTTACACTTGTAAAAATTTGTGATTTGCCCAAAACACAACTTGTAATTTATGTGTATGCACCTAAAACATACACTTGTAATAATTATGTGATATGCACCTAAAACCCCATACAAATTTGAATTTATGTGAATGACCTAAAACACATAACTGGTAATATTATGTGGGAAACCTCCCAAACCATTTCACTTGATATTTTGTGTATGGCCCCCAACACATACACTTGTAAAATTATGGATATGCACCCAACCATTACTTGTAATATTTGTGTATGCATCAATACACTTGTAAATTTATGTGAATGCACCTAACAAATACATTTTAAAATTTGTGATATTTCCCTAACACATTACCTTGTAATATTATGTGATATTCCCAACACTAAAAGTAATATTATGTGTTGTCCTAACACTTTCACTTGTAATTTATGTGTATCCCCCCCAAACACCCTAACTTTTAATATTATGTGATATGAGCCTAAACAACATTGAATATTTTATGATATGACCCCAAACAATACATTTAATTTATGTGATATGGCCCAAACATACACTTTAATATTATTGATATGCACCCAACCCTTTCACTTGTAATTTTATGTGATATGAGCCTAACACATACAATTGTAAAATTATGTGATATGGCCTAAAAAACTTTCAATTTTTTAATTTATGTGATTGAGCTAACAATACATTGTAATAATTTGATATGTATTAACAATACACTTGTAAAAATTATGTGATTCCCCCTAAAAACATCACTTGTAATTTTTTGTGTTTGGCTAAACAATACATTGTTTTTTATGTGTTTGAGGCCAACAAAATTACATTGTAAAATTTTTTTGGTAGCGCTAACACATAACTTGTAATATTTGTGAATGCGCCTAACAATACATTGTAATATTATGTGAATGCATCTAAAACCTTTAAATTGTAAAAATTATGTGTATGCACC
This sequence comes from Phyllomedusa bahiana, assembly GCA_025379985.1. NCBI lineage: Eukaryota > Metazoa > Chordata > Amphibia > Anura > Hylidae > Phyllomedusa > Phyllomedusa bahiana. The sequence goes on from JAODAL010084404.1 coordinate 7,985, forward strand.
TAAAAAAATACATTTTAATTTATGTGATATGATAAACCTAAAACCCCACATTGTAATTTATGGATAGGGCCCTAAAACATAAAATTGTAATATTTGTGAAATGCATCTAAAATTTAAAATTGTAAAAATTTATGTGATATGCACCTAACACATAACCCCTTGTAAATTTTGTTTGTTTAAAATACAATTGTAAAAATATATGATATGGGGCCTAAAAAACATTCATTGTAATTTTTATGTGATTTCCCTAAAAAATACACTTGAATTTATGTGAAATGCATCTAACAAATTTTCACTTTTTTTTATATTATGTGTATGCACCCCTAAAAAAATAACTTGTATATTTTGTGATATTTATCTAAACAACACTTGTATTAATATGAAAAGAGCCTAACCTACACCTGTAATATTTGTGATATCCCCCCTAACCTACATTTTTAAAAATTTTTATGATATGCACCTAAACATACACTTTTAATTTATTTGATATGCCCCCTAAACACACACCCCCTTGTAATATTATGTGTATCCTCCTAACACATACACTTGTAATTTTTATATGATATGCACCTAAACCTTACCTTTGTAAAAAATTATTGATATGCTCCTAAAAACATACACTTGTAAAATTAGTGATTGGGGGCCTAAAACATTGTTGTAATATTATGTGATATGAGCCTTAAAAAACTACACTTGTAATATTATGTTAGAGCCTAACAATACCTTTTTATATTATGTGAAAATGCACCTAAAACATTTCACTTTTATTTGGTGTAAAATTTGAGGGGTCGGAGGGGACTGGTCCCCCGTTATTTTGGGTGGGGGAAGGGGCCCCCCCAGTTTTTTGTCATTCCCAAAAAAAAAAACAATCCCTTGAAAAACGAGAAATTTTGGAAAGGCAGACGGGAAAGAAGTAAACCTTTGCCTCCCATATTTCTGGCATCTTTTGGGGGGGACAGAGTAGGTGGCAGGCCTCCCGTTCAGTGAGAGTGAGAGCTGATTGGTAGAAAACAGGAGTCAGCAGGGGGCTTCACAAACAGAACGCCTGCCCCAGTCCAGCACACTCTGTATCCCGAGGCTGTGTCTTTCCCCCCTCATTTGTATACCACTTCCCCTATGCTCAGCGCTCCCCAGAGAAGAAGGGAAGCTCCTGCTGAATGCCAACTGCACCAGACTACAGGAGACAGGTAAGGAGGGGACAAGGGCACCAGGCGTTGTGTGTGCATGTTAGTAGTGTATGTACTGTATATGTGAGATGTGTATATATACTGTACAGCCATGTGTCTAGCCATGTCATGTCTTCCCTGCACTGACGCACCGTGGAAAATGAAAGTGAATGGGGCCAGCCCCGTAGCATTTTAGAAGTGTTCACTGGCCAGCACGTACTTCTAAATCACCCGCCATATAGCAGAGCGCACAGCACGCCCCGCTATCTGCCGTGTGAACATACCTTAAGGGTACATTCTTGCAGAAGAAATGAATGCTGATTTGGGGGCAGATTCAGTGCTGTATCTGCCTCAGAACCAGCGTCATTCCGGCAGGAAACTGATGTACATTATACCCGATGTACAATCAGTGTTGGTGTTTAGATGACACTGATTTTACTTGAGTATTTTCAGCGTGAACTGTCAGAGCCTGCAAAGTTTTCTTCGAGGCATTTTCTGCACTAACAACACTAAAGGATAGGAGGGAGAAATCTGCCTCGGGCAGTCTGGGTCATTTCCTCATCGAATTCTGCGTTTGCAAGCGCCAAATTTCCAACAAGCAAATGACACCGCCAGTGCCAATAAACTGTCAGTGAAAACCCCCTAAGTGTGTAGTGTCTCTGTGTTCTATATATGTATATACACTCACGATTTCCGGGTTACCTTGTCTAATGTAGTCTTTGGGGTACATTGTGTAATGTAATGATATTTGGGGTACGGAGTAAAATAATCTCTGTTGTACAGTGTGTAATGTAATCTCTGGGGTACAGTAAATAATGCAGTTATATCTGGGGTACAGTGGGTAATGCAGTAATCTTTGGGGTATAGTGAGTAATGCAGTAATATCTGGGGTATGATATGTAAACTAATCTCTAGGCTACAGTGTAATGTAATCTCTGGGGTACAGTTTTATGTAATCTTTGGGGTAAGGTGTGTAATGTAGTCATTTCTGGAGTATAGTGAATAATGTAATCTTTGGGGTAAGGTGTGCAATGTGGTAAACTCTGAGGTATAGTAAGTAATGTAATCTCTGGAGTATGTTTTGTAATGTAATTTCTGGGGTACAGTGTGTAATGTAATCTCTGGTGTATGGTGTAATGTAATCTCTGGGGTGCAGTGTAATGTAATGTAATTCATTTCTAGAGTTCAGTGTATAATATAATAAATTTTTTGGGGCACAGGGAATTATATTATTTCTTGAGCACAATGTGCAATTCATTTCTAAGGCGCAGTTAGTAATGTAATTTCTGTGGCTCCCATGTGTAATATAATTCATTTCTGGTGTTTGGAATGCAATAAAATACATTTTGGGGTACAGTATGTGACATAAGTGATATCTATTGGTACAGTAAGATTGGGTTCTTTTATTTCCTCATTCGGGTGTGTGTATAACAAATTTAATGGAGTAGTGATGGGGGGATGGGAGGGTTTAAGCAAAATTTGCTGCATTGCACGTTTTTTATTTCCATCTAGAGGGGGAATATTGTAGGGGGGTGGTTCGGTTTTTATTGCCAGGGCTGCTTTTTAAGTCCCAGTCCGGCTCTAAAACTTCAGAATTAGAGAGCAAAATCATAACCTTACGGATTGCAAACCAAAAACGTTTGGTGCACAGGGCCTGCCCGAACGTTTCTGGGGAGGCTCACAGCGCCCCCCCGACCTCCGCAGGTTAAAAGGGCCAATTCCATGCAGGGGAGAGGGGAAGAGAAGGGAAAAAAGGGGGGGGGGTGAAAGGGAAAG
>JAODAL010084405.1:0-10926 GCA_025379985.1 Phyllomedusa bahiana
CTTTGTTGCAGAGGTGTGACCCAATTGATGGACATGAACGGAGCATGTGGGATGATGTCTACTGCTTTAACCAAAAAATAGTGCAGCATGCTGTGCTATTTTTTCCATTATTCATTACGAGACCTTCGATGGAAGTTCCAAGCAGAACCCTCGACGCAACCCTTGAATCCATCCTAAACTGAAAATTTTATATAAAAAATGTTGTGATAACACTAAACATTTCTGCATACCCCTTAAAGGATCTTCCTCTCATGACAAATACAGCTCTGCCAGCTCACATTAATAGCCATGGATAGTGTTCTTTTTTATAGCCCTCCATCATCAATGTCCCTCTAACAGACACAAGTTGGAATAGGAACTAGCAGAGTTGAAGTGTCCATCAATACTGGAAGCCTGAAGCGGAGAGAAGGAAAGGTAGGCTGGGCAAAAGGGAAGAACAGGTTGCGTGAAAACAGATGGACAGGAAAACCCCTTCAAAAAATACACCCCATTCAATTTTACATATAAAAAATATATAGAAACTGAAAATGTAACTGTCACGTTCGCGCCATCTGGCCCTGGTCGCCAGCCACGGCCGCTGCGACCATAACTACGACTTAGCTTTCTTTCTATGCTGCTGTGTGAACTCTGCTCTTAGACCTGGGATCCTAATTGATTTCTGGCCAACGCCCGTGGCCAGGAATCCTCCAGCACTAGTAGGAGTTAATCTATTCTCTGGGTGATTGACAGTTTCTGCTACCTATCACTTCAGCTCTTCTTCCTCCCCTTTCCTATTTATAGCCACTGCTTCCTCCTTCCTGTGCCTGCTATAGGTCTTTCTCACTTGTGTTTCGCCTGTTCTTTTGCTAGTCGTTCTGTGCTTACCTGAACTTTTGCTTGGATTCCGTTTATCCCTTTGCCTCACGTTTTTGTACCTCGCTGCCAGTTCTATTGCCGACTTGGACCGCCTGACTACGAGTTTTTATTCTGTGTTTGTTTGTCCTTGTCTGTGTTGCACTTTGGTTAGTCGAGTTCCCCAAAAGGCAGGGACAGGGGCTGGGATCAGAGTCAGGGCCCACTTGTCTGAGACTTTGTGTGTGTCCCTGACATTATAGCAGGCCCTTATTCCAGACCACCTCACCAGCAGTTCAGTATGAATACCGACCTGTCGGTCTCGGACCGCCTGGACGAGTTAACAACGCAATTCCAGGGCATGGCGGGCCCTATGTCCCAGATCTCACTTCGGCTGGATGCCATGTCTACTCCAGTGCCTGATCCAGTCGTCCCGTCAGTATCCGTACCCTCTCCTGGGTTTGTGGGTCAAAATTTACAGCACAAACCAAATATGCGGTTTCCTGACTGTTTTGATGGTAACCCTGATAAATTTCGGACCTCTAGGGAATCTTGTCGCTTGTTTTTCCGGTTCTACCACTTTTCCTTGGAGGCTGAGAAAGTTGCCATGGCGGTGTCTCTCCTCCAGGGCCCACCTCAAGATTGGGCATTGAGTATGCCTCCTGAGGCCCCAGAGTGGAGATCTGTAGACACATTTTTTCTAACATTGGGCCATATTTATGATGACCCTAATCAGGCAGCATTAGCGGAAACTCATCTCCTATCCATCCAGCAGGGTCATCGCTCAGCTGAGGATTATTGCTCTGAATTCCGCCAATGGAGTCCGGTGATTGGGTGGACTGACCCACCTCTGAAGACCCTCTTCAGACAGGGACTGTCTGAAGCAGTGAAGGATGCTATGGTCAGTCATCCTATTCTGGAGACCTTAGGGGAGTTTATGACTCTGGCTATATCCATTGACAGACGGTTGAGGGAAAGGCGCAGGGAAAAGATGGGAGGGTTGACTGGACAGTTCAGGTCAGGTTCACCTGTCAAATCTTACTCTGCTGTGTCTGCTAAAACTCCTCTTCCACTCCCCTCACCATCTCCCACTGGGGGTTCAGGAGAGGAACCCATGGTGTTGGGCTCCACGTCGGCGGCTATCAGAAAGAGACATCGAGTGGGAAACGCCTTGTGTTTTTACTGTGGGGTGTCCGGCCATGAGGAGCTGCCTGACTTGGCCTGAGACACCGTGGGAAATCAGCAAACGCCTGAAGGACGGCAAGAAGGATAACTCAGGCGTACAGGTACCCCCGAACTGGGATAATAAGATTTCCTTACCTGTCACCTTAATTTCGGGGGCCAGGAGTTTTGTTTGCCAAGCCATGATTGATTCAGGAGCGGCCGTTAGTTTCATTAGCATGACTGTGGCCCAAGCCTTTTCGGCTTCAGGTGCAGATTCTACCCCTCTAACGGAGGGAAAAATTGAATACTGTACCACTGAAATCACCTTGAATGTTGGGTGCCTGCATTCCGAACTGTCTTTTTTTGTCATGGAGAGGCTTACCATGGCTACGCCTCCATAACCCTGTGTTCGACTGGAGGACTGCTGAGCTGGTTAAATGGGGGGACTCATGTGGTTCCCATTTAAAGACTGTACAGTCCTTGGTGTGTTCTATAAATGATAATCATACCATGCCTGACTTTGTCTCCAATTTCGAAGACGTTTTTGATGAGACAATTGCGGACACTCTCCCGCCGCATCGGCCAGATGATTGCGCTATAGACCTCGTTCCGGGAGCAAAGCTGCCTAAGGGTCATATTTTCAACGTATCTACCCCGGAACGAGAATCTATGCATCAATATATCAAGGAAAGCCTTGGAAAAAGGTCACATACGACCATCTACCTCGCCGGTGGGAGCTGGTTTTTTCTTTGTCAAGAAAAAAGATGGTGGCCTCTGTCCTTGTATTGACTATAGGGAGCTCAAAAAGATCACTATAAAGGACCAGCATCCACTTCCCCTGATCTCAGATCTTTTTAGCCAGTTGGGGGCCCCGGGAAAGGTTTTCCAAAAATCGATCTCCGGGGGGGCGTAAAAATAACCCGGGCAGGAAGGGGAAAATGGAAGACGGCCTTTCATACACTAGGGGCACATCAAAAATCCCTAGTCATGCCTTTCGGGTCTTATAAGGCCCCGCCGTTTTTCCCAACGTTTTTTGTTTAATATATTTTGGGGGCCCTCCTAGGTCGTTTCGTTATTGTGTCCTCGATGACCCTCTCTTTTTCCCGGTTATGATACTCATCGGGAAAGATGTAAGGGAGGTCATCTCAGGTTACTCAGAAACAATATGCCCAAAATGTTAAATTTGTTAGGAATCCAGAAGATAGGGTTTTGGGGTTGTACTTAGTCCCAGTGCTATAAGTATGGTCCACAAAAGGTTTTGTCCACATCGTGGGTAAGGGCCTACTTTCCTTGAAAAAAGTTTCCCAAAGTTTTTTTAGGTTTTGCTAACTTTATGAAGTTTACTAAGAATTTTTCCCTGATTTTAAACCCCCCCATACCTTTCTTGGAAAAGGGGGGTGACCCACCTCCTGGCACCCGAGGGCCCCAGAAGCATTTTTAACCTTGAAAAAAATGTTTTACTTCTGACCTGTCCCGGGGCCACCCCGATCCAGAACAACCTTTTGTGTAGAGGTGGATGCATCCGAAACAGGGGTAGGAGCCGTCCTATCCCAGGGAACTGAACCCATTGCCTTCTTCTCCAGAAAATTCTCCACCGCGGAGGTCAACTATGATATAACCGGGAATTGCTAGCCATAAAATTGGCTTTTGAAGAGTGGAGACACCTTCTGGAGGGGGCCTAGGGCCTAGGCATAGGGTGACTGTTCTTACTGATCATAAAAACCTTCTGTATCTTGACAATGCTAAGTCGGATCCCCCCCCCCCACCCCCCCCCCCCGAACCCTCGTCAAGCACTATCGGCTTTTGTTTTTTACCCATTTAAACTTTGTGGTGACTTATCGTCCAGGGACAAAAAATATTAAGGCCAACCGCTCTTCTCCCGAGAAGGCTTGGTATAAGTGACATCTTGGAAGAGGAACCCGATAATATCCTTTCTCTGGGAGCAGTCGATTGCTTACCCTTCACAGAAACTATAGTTTCTGCCGATTCGCAAACCCTACTAGGCTCGGCACCTCCCAACACCCTCCCGGTTAAACTGTTTGGTTCCATGTCACTGCGTTTAAAAAATTTGGAGGAGGTCCACCTCCTCAGTTCTGTCCTGGCAATCCTGGCATCGCAGACACCGGATACTTCCTGTCCTCATACTTAATGGTGGCCTTCTGCAGCGTGAATGTCAGGGAATTTGTTACTGCCTGTGAAACTTGTAATAGACAAAAGTACCCCCCGACCACTACTCACTGATGACTTATTGCACCCTCTTCCTGTTGCCCAATAGGCCCTTGGTCTCACATCTCCATGGGATTTCATTACCGATCTTCTCTCTCCAAGAGTAGGTTAGTAATTTTGGATGGTGGTGGACCGATTTCTCTAAAATGTGTCACCTTATTGCACTAAAAAAAATTAACCATAGCCAAAACCCTCGCCGATTTATTTGTTCGTCATATACCTGAGACTCATGGTATTCCTTCCAGTATTGTGTCCTGATAGAGGGGTGCAGTTTGTGTTCGAGTTCTGGGAGATTTTTGTGCAGTTGGCATCTCTCTGTCCATCTCCTCTGCCTTCCATCCCGAAACTAACGGGCAGACTGAAAGACTTAATCAGTCACTAGAACAATATCTCAGATGTTATTTTTCGGAGTGTCAGAGAGGGGGATGGATTAGATTTGCTCTAAATAATCCGAGAACCCTTAACCCCCCGATTCCCCCTTTTTCTTTCCCCCCCGGTCCCCCCAACAGGTTCAATCCAATTTCCTTCCGTAAAAAACCCCTTTCCCGCTGTGCACATCGGGGCTGGGAGCGCGAGACCCCAAAAAAAGCCCAACAACAACAAACTAAATATGCTAAAAAAAAAATGCCGACCCAACCTGAATACCGTCGGTGAAAGGGTTTTGGCCTCGACGAAAAATCCGCCTTGGTCCCACCACTAATTTTTACTCCTCGCTATATCTCCTTTTTTTTTATCACAGAAATTGTTTAAAACCCATAAATCTTTCGATTGCCCCCTCCCAATTCCGAAATTCAGACGCCCCCCAACCTCATACCGGGAAGGGGGTATGGTCGGAGGGGGGTTTTGTTGGGGGGCCCTAGGGACCACCTCCAGACCGTACAAAATTTCCCCAAAGCCAACCCTTCCAAGCCGGGGGACCAAAAGGGTCCGTGGCCCCCCGTAAAGGGGGGACTGCCACTTTTGCCCCATCTGGCCCGGGTCTGCCGGTCACGTCCCTCTGCGACCCATAACTACCACTTCCAGCTTTCTTTCTATGCTTCTGTGTGAACATCTGCTCTTAGAACCTGATCCCTAATTGATTCCTGGTCAACGCCCGTGGCCGGAATCCTCTAGCACTCGTATGGGTTAAATCTATTCTCCTGGTTATTGTCAGTTTCTGCTACCTATCACTTCAGCCTCTTCCTCACCTTTCCTATTTATAGCCACTGCTTCCTCCTTCCTGTGCTGCTATAGGTCTTTCTCACCTGTGTTTCGCCTGTCTTCTGGCTAAGTCATTCTGTGCTTACCTGACCTTATGCTTGTACTCCGTTTATCCCTTTGCCTCACGTTTTTGTACCTCGCTGCCAGTTGTTGCCGACTTAGACCACCCAACTACGTGTTTTTGTTCTGTGTTTGTTTGTCCTTGTCTGGTGTTGCCAAACCTTGGTAGTGGGTGGGCTGGGATCAAGTCAGATCTTGTGAGATGTCCCTGACAGTAACCTTCTTAATCACACACAGGGAATGTCATAAAAAATACTTAACACCAAAATTAAGTTTATTTGGTTGACTTGCCATGAAACTGGAAAAAAAAGTGATCAAAACATCATATATACTCCAAAACAGTAGTAATAAAATGACACTTTAGCCTGCAAAAAAAGTAGATAATAAAAAGTTATTGGTCACAGAAATTTGTAAATGTTGTTTATTTTTTAAAGCATAATGAAAACTTTATAAAGAATGATATTGTAGTAATCAAACCAACATAAAAAAAGTAATTTATGCTGTATGGTGAACTCCATAAATACTAACTCCAAGGAATTCCGGTTGTGGCACACGCATGAGAAGGAGCAGCGTCTGAGAGCTCCTGCCCAGCGCCGGCTGAAACTGGGCATAGCCACTCCAAAACAGCCGCATACCTGGCACTTTTAAGTGCCACAGTCCCCTGAACGCACTCTGGTGTTGGAGCGGGGTTTATTAAAGCAGTGGGGAACCCTTGTGCATAGCTCATCTCGGAACACCAGCGTGCTTCCGTTATAAGATGGCGCCCGAACCCGCACGTGGCACGAGAAGCGGCCGCAGAGCACTCACGGTCCCACACACAGAGGAGGCAGAGCTGTCAGCAGACTAGTCTGAGGTGGAGGTACAGGTCAGGCCCCCACTGTATTCAGAAACAGAGCCACAGTCAGCACCACTGGCCATTCAGCCTTCTGGAACAGGGCCACAGGTGACCCCTGAAATGGAGGGAGAATTGGAGGAGACAATTACAGGGCTGGCCATCTCATGCAAAACAATGGCCGTAGCAGTGGCAAAACTACTAGCCCCAGACATAATGGCATCCCTTGAGGCTACAGTCTCTGCCTCAGTGACAGCGGCAGTTACTGCCGCAGTTATACACTCAGAAGTTTCTACACATACCTCTCAGATTGTTGAATTGAAGGAACGTGTGTGTGGAGTTGAAGATGATATTTTGGAGGCTAGGAGCACAATGAAGAGACTAGTCAAAAGGACCGAATACCTCCAAAATAAAGTTGAGGACTTGGAAAATCGCTCACATAGAAACAATTTGAAGATTAACGGTCTTAGTGAAACAATTCCGCTAAAAAATCTACATGATGTCTGTGCAATAGAAATTCCAAAATTACTAGATCTACAGCACCCCTTAAAGGTGGAACGAGCGCACAGAATTGGGCTGCCAAAAGCAGCACCTAAAGCTGGGTCAAATGACAAGCCCAGACCTGTCATAGTGAAATATCTGGATTACATGGATAAAACGCAGCTACTACAAGCCTACCGCGCACATAAAGCACCTCTGATATACAGTGGTTACGGAAATTATTCAGACACCTTTAAATTTTTCACTCTTTGTTTCATTGCAGCCATTTGGTAAGATCAAAAAAGTTCATTTTTTTTGCTCATTAATGTAAACTATGCACCCCATCTTGAAAGAAAAAAAACAGAAATGTAGCTATTTTTGCAAATTTACTAAACAAGAAAAACTGAACTATCAGCATGGTCAAAGTATTACAGACCTTTGGCTGTGACACCCATTAGTTTAACTTACATCTGTCCATTTCTTTCTGAACATCCATGAGAAGGTTCTAAGCGCTTCATAGAGTCCACCTGTTTTTTAATTAAGGTGATTGGACTTGATAAGGAAAGGCACACACTGTCCTGTATAAGACCTTCACAGCTCAACAGTGCATGTCAGAGCCATGATGTCTAAGGAAGCTGCCCAAGGAGCATCAGAGACAGAATTGTGGCAACTAATTTACTATTTGCCATTGCCAACATAAACTCTATCAGTTCTCTATTCTATTAAACACTAAAACGTACTTTATTATATCAAAACTCTTAACCTCTATACACACTATTTAAAAACCTGATCTCTATCCCTCATCAGTTAACCCTTTTTTGCTTCTGAAAAGGAATAAACTCCTTCTATCATCAATCTGCTGGACCCCACCTATTAACAGGAGACCTTATATCTAACGCAAAGTACCTACTTCAGTACAGGGATCCCAAGCAACTACTTGGGTACAGTCGTCTCCCCTAATCTCATAGAAACAAGAACAAATAAGGCCCCCTTGTGACAACCGTCTGCAGCAGTGACACTTGTAGACAGAGGTTAGAGATCACAATTTAAAACGTCATGCCTGACCCCCGCCGACATGTTTTGGCCAGCCCCAAAACCCGGCCCTTTAAACCCAAAGGTTGAAGGTTTCCCATTTAAATGTGGCCCGGGGGACTCCAAACCTTTTAATCATGTTAGGAAACACCCCCATTCAGGTTTCCCCCACCAAATTTGGGCCTCAGGAAAAATCCACATAAAGCCCCCCTCCCCCCCTTCCCCCGGGGCACACTCATAACATTCCTGCCCAAAGTGCCACCCTGCTCTCAAAGGGGCCCCAAAAACCTTCAGTAAATTTGCCATTCCATAAAAAGGCTTGCCGCCCCATCTTACCGTACCTTTCCCCCTGCCCAAATTTCACTGCCCCCCAACCCAAAAACCTCAGCCCTGACTGTGATGGGCTTCCATCTCACTTTTTTCTCTTTTTATTTCAAAATGCGTGCCTCACCAAGAAAGAACTAAGCAGACTAGGTATTTACTTAAACGCACAATGCCAACTTTGGGCCCTTTTCCCCTAAGCCCCCCTTTTCTTCATATCTTTAAAATGCATATTCATTGGGAAATATAAACTCCCACTGTACAAAAGACCACGTCATATTATCTTTCCCCTAAAGCTTTTTCTCCTAATTTTATGTAATATGCCATATTTTATTAAAAAGAGCGCAGGGCCCCCTTAAATAAATGTTTTCCCCTGCCCCCTTTTATTAAAATTTTCTCAAACATTTCATAAACTACTTCTCTTTCACAAGTAAATTCATACTCATTTTAATAATTCGGGAGGCCCCTATGGCTAGCCCCCCCTCCTCCCCATAGTTCTTTACCTCACAAGTTCCCCTTGAAATTCTCCCAAAGGCTCACGCTACCCTTCAATCCACCCCTATCACAATGGGGCATTAAGAATCCAGTAAACCTCCCAAAAGCCACCCCCATCCAAACTGCATCCGCCTCCATAGAACCCGCGCCGCCAAAACAGGAACAATAAAATCTTAAAAACCCTGAGTAAATCCCTGAATTGTCCCGCCCCAAAAACAATATACCCAAAAAAACCCAATTTTTTTTTAAATAAAACCCCTGGCCCCCCAATGATGAAATATCTGTCTCAAACCCCGGCCCCCCCGGGGCAATTAGGGAAAAAAAGTAAAAGGGGGCCCAAAGGGGGGAGAGGACAAAGGGGGGGGGGAGGAGGGGGGAAGGGGCTGAGGGAAAGATTTGGAAAGGGGGGGGGAAAAAAAAAAAAAAAAAACACAATAAGAAATTTTGAAGTTCCAAGTCCCTATATTCAACCGTGCTATATTCCCCTTGACCGGACTTAAAACACATATATCATATTTTTTAAAAATATTTTTTAAAAAGGGAATCAGCAAGAATAAATAAATTCCCCAAAATGAAAAAACCCTTTTTTTAGGCCTTTAGGTTTCAATTTTATTGAGTCTTTGGATCGCCCGAAAAAGCCCCGGGAAAAAGCACAGGAGTGGGGTAATCCCAAAAAGTGGAATAAAAAACTAAATTTATTAGGGGTTTCCCTTAAAAGCCCGCAACCACCCCAAAATCTTACAGCTAACGCGTTTCGGGTGAGCGCCACCCTTACTATAGCATGACAAACCAAACTAAAAATGTGCAATAAATACCTACTGTGCATTAAACCAATCCCCTCACCTGTGTTCGTGTGACCCCATTGCTTGGAGCCGTCTCCCAATACTATGGGAAATATTTTTTAAAAACTGTTTTTCCCCAGGGCTGCAAGATTTTTCCCCGGGAAACCAAAAAACTTTGGGGAAACCTTATTGCCCTTTTTGATCCAGTCAATAAAACAAAATCCATTTGGTTTAAAAATTTGTGGGTTTTTAATAGGGTGGGTCTAACCAAATGCCCGACTTTCAATTTGTACATTCTACCTCCTTTTTCTCAATTGAGGGGGCCCATCAAGCTTTTTTAAGATCAAACAATATATTAATTGCAATGCATAAACGTATGTTCAACAACATGTATATTTTGAAATCTTCAATAACTGGGAGTACTTCCCGAAAAAAAAAAACTAGATTTTTAAACATTTAATGAAATCACAAAAAAACCCATACGTAATCGTTCTAATCTCTCAACATTTTAGGGGGTTTCAAAAACAATGAGTATAGGGTTTACCATTACTGGTTAAAAAAAATTAATAGCCCCCAAGGGGGAGATTTTTTATACAGATTTTGCACGACCAAGAAGAAATTTTGGGATATTCTCTTAAATACAGTACATCCTAGAGGTCTCAATGCAAAAAAGTTTTAAATTATGTTCCTTTCTAAATTTTGATCATTGCTTCCCATATTCTCTGCTAATTTTTCCCTTTGATTCAATCCATTTTTCCACTTTTAACGGAACTTTAAATTTTTTTTACACTCTTGCATTCCATCATATTGTTTTTCCATTTGTCATCAGTCTGTCACACACTCGACTAGGGGACAAAAAACTGATTACTAATATAAACATTTAGATAATTTTTAAATGGTTATATTTATTCCGCCCTAATCCAGGCCATCTTTTCATGTGGGTTGCAACTTTCCAACTATTTTGTTACTCTGTGTTGATCTTTTGTATTTTGGTCTTTATTGTTTTTATTGCACCCTTTTTCCTGTCACTCCTGGCTTTTCTTCGCCTGGGTTTCCAACAGCTTTATTCCCACTGGTATTATTTGTTCTTGTTGCATTGTTATTGCCGTCCGGGACCTCATAATGTTTTCCGACAGTTTCCCCTGTAGGAGTGAAAATTATTTCGTTCCGTTATCCCTCTTTGCCCCTTGCCAGGGCCTGGTCTGGTTTGAGCAGTGCGAGGACATTATGTCATTTCCGCCCACTCCAGCACCCGGAAAATTACATGCCGGCATCCGACAACGGAGTCACAAACAACCAAAACATGAGTGTATTGGGGTTTGCACATGTAGGTATTTATTTCACATGTTTATTTGGTTTGTCAGCTATGAGTAAGGGTGGCGCTCACCGAAACGCGTTAGCTGTACAACTTTGATTTTCTGCTTTTAAGGGGCCAATAAATATTAGATTTATTTTTACATTGGGATTATCCACTCCTGTGCTGTTACCTCTTTTTCTGCCCCG